>WOGO01007917.1:0-10231 GCA_015342085.1 Leptinotarsa defecta
CAATAATAGTAGTATTTTCCATTCCTTACTGTTTTAAGTTTATTTAAAAAAAATAACTTTTTAGTTCGATGTTCTTTAAAAGCGTGTTTTTTAGTATTTTTAAACTATATTTATTTTATCTAAACTTTGGGATCAATTAGTCGTATATTGTTTAGAAAAAAAAACCATTGATATTTTCCGATTCCGGAGAGGCTACCAAGCTACCAAGCCCAAGGAAGGCAGCATAGATACATACAGATGAAGCTAATGAAAGCATGTATAAAAAAGCTAAACTTCGAACAGTTTAGGTGACAAACAGTAAATGGTCAGTCAGGCGATCCAGGTGGTACCTAGTAGGCTCGATTCGCGATCCAAAGATCGTGAGTTCGAATTCCCCTTCGATCAGATATTTTTCTCGCGTACTGTTTCTGTTACGTTTCATTGCTTACGGCACTGCGAATAGCCATGATGCTTCATAGTTTGCCCACAAAATACCTGCTAGAATAAGATGATTATGAGCTTAGTAGTTGATGCCGCAAAAAACGCATAAAGGTAATTTCCATTCGATGTCTGGTATAATTGGATGTGACTGCTATAAAGTCATGGAAAAATTAGTTTGTCACTGTTTTTTGAGTGTATAACCTTCCACAATCTGAAAAATAAATAATGCTAAATCAATAGAGAATCTGCTGAAATGTAATGAAGGGCAAAGAGTCCAATTAGTCAGTAACTTATCGTATTCATGAATTTTGTATAAAATTTTAATAGTCAACGGAGAAAAAGAAATGCATATACTTAGCTCCACTTAGATGGTTAATCTTTCTGAAAATAATGCTTTTCTGTTTTCAAAACCCAAAAAATTAATGAGAAAAATCTTTTTGGCTTTCTACTTCTCCATCTCTACACAAACATGTGTGAAACTTTTTCCCAAAAACTAATCCCTGCTTAAAATATATACCTATCAATTCAAACAAAAAATTCACTTTGTGAACAAAAAGCTCTATTTCCGAAAGAAAGCTGAGTATACATTTTTTCTATTGATTATTGAAGTTGTAGACAAAAGTTATGTTATATTCGACAAGTTACAGACCAATTGGACTCTTCAGTGGTTAATATTACTTTTTTAAATCATGCCCGAAAAAAAAAACAACGCTGGCCGCCACTGGTAGCCATAAACCAAACGCGACGTAGCTAAGAGCGTGCGAATGTACGATGTTCGCAGCTGCTTTAGATGGGGCTAGAATAATGCTGCCGATTTCGATGAAATTTCAAAGAATATTCTGCCGTATTCGATTACGATATATAAATACTAGCCACGAGCATATCGACACAGTCAAGTGGAAGTTACAGTGCGGTACGCGAAGTGATCTAGTAAGGCGATAGATATTCGAATAATAGTTGAAGTTTCAGTGGAAGTGGTTGTTGTAGTTAAGTGAAATAAAGTTAAGTTTGATTATTGTTCAGTGTAGTCAATTATTGATCAACACACAGGGAAAACGTAACATTAACTACGCAGTAATTTTTCGGAGTGAATTTTTCAGTTTACATTTTGTAAGAAATTGATTTGAATTTGGTTTGTTAATCAGATTATGGAAGGTTAAAGATCCAAAAAATAGTAAGAAATATTGATTCCTATTCAAAAAATATCTCTCAAAAATATTTAAAAAATTATAATTGTTTTTTTAAAAATACGTCTAATATATCATTAAATTTATAATTCCTATAGAAATAGAAATATATAATAGGCACATGAGAATACTAACATATCAGTTTCGACAGCTTTCAGTTCAGAGAAAGTCGATTATCCATATGAAAATGTTTTATGAAATCGATGGTGGAGTATTGTTGAAATCAGTCGAGTACCAAACGTTAATATGGTTTTAGTTAGATTTTTACTGTTGAAATAATACCGTGAAAACGGTCTGTAGGTGATAACTCCATTGATTTCAGTGAGGTCCTGCGGCTGGGCGAAATAGAAGCATCCTCTGTGGAGAAACATACATAAATTACTGCCGGATATAAAATAATGTCTACCGTGCTATTAGTTAGGGAAGTACTCGTTTTCCAACAGGCGTTTACGAGATTCTACTAAATAGAAACGCATTTTAATTGGCTCACTATGTTTTACAGTTTAGTTGTCAAGGTTTTCATCAAATTAGAGATTTCTTCAATAATCTATTTTTTTTTAAGAGAAAATTGTTTTCGAAAACTTCTCTGTGAACTATTTTTCCGTTTTTGTTTCCTTCATAAAATTCTTATATAACAATAATATATTAAATTTCCAAAATATCATGAGAATTTGGTTTGTATCAAATTTTTAATAAATTATGAAAAATAAAACAAAACTTCAGATGGCGAAAACTCACCTTCATTTCTGGAAGAAGCCAACTTAGTTTGGGAAACGCGGGACAAGATAAGTATTGCATTTTTGGTGATTTGGAAAAGTGCTTGTTTTGGATTGATAATTCTATTCAAAGGTTCCAGCTTTACTTTTCTTTGAAACAAAAACTATTGATTTCTTGTTAATTGTTTCCTAAACTATACCTTCAAAGTAAACCAATGGTAATTAGGTTTACTATTGCTAAGTCATTTTAGAAGCTTTTTGTCAGAATAACCTCGTATAACCAAAAATTCCATTCCGCGAGATGTAAAGAATCACAAGATAAATAAGAGAAATTATTCACAAGCAATAGTTTTGAAAAATAGATTTTTTTGACTCCCCCTCCCCTCAAAATATGGAATTTTGTTTACTTTTTCAATTAATTTGGGACGCCGTGATGACTTCAATAAATCACTGTTAGTTCTCTTAAAATGAAATCTCAAACATCCCAAAACCGTCAGACATATGAATCACTTTAGCAAAAAAATATGTTTGTAATACACTTGTTAGCTTGCAATCGAGGCTTTCTAACATATCACGGATTGAACTGAACAAATATGGATATACTGTTTAAATATTCAAGAACAATATCATTATGTTTGTGCAAGTACTGTCGGTAAAAATTCGAAAAGTGAATAAAAAAAAAGCATGAAAGTTGCTGATCCGTCGAAATTTTGATATTTCTTATCTCTGAAGGTCCCTTTCTTATGCCCCATGGCAGTAGCCCCGCCTGCTGACCCTGAGCTTGAGAGCTTGACAACAATAATTTTTAGCATCCTGATTTCTCTCAATGAAATAAACATTATTAGACAGTCATGTGAAACACATGTACCTAGATCTATTTATTTTCGATCCTCTCTATCTGGTTGATACACCATCTATGAATCTATGGGATCGACAGAAGACTCAATTCACGAATATAAACGACAAAAGAGGCTCCTCAAGGCGAACAGTTGCAAAACCAAAATTCGACGTGGACTGCCGAACGAGATTCTTCCTATCTTCGTCTTTCATTCCAACTTTTACTTTGGTTTCTGGGCCTTGCTCTAGTTCCATGCTGTGTAATGTTGATGTTATTGTGTTATCTTGCCCACGTGATCAAAAATGTTTTAGTTTTATTGGATTTTTATTTTAGGAAAACAATTTCGTTTTTTCTTTATCAAAAATCATTTATGATGATTAATGTTTTGAGGGAATAAAGTTGAAATTATTATTGATATGTAGGCAAAATTGGTTTTATTATATGGTTAGTACATAATCAGATACACTGATGAATTAATGAGTAATAATTGACCAGTGGCAGTTAAAGTAAATAAATATGAATATCTCAAAATATGATCAAACGAAAAGTAAGGCCTCGTATAAATAAAACCTTAAACCAGATCACAGAACAATGGAGGATATCAACTCTAAACAATATAAATTGTTAACCCTAAACTAAACACAGTCGAAAACATGAAAATATCTATTTCATTGAAAATGGTATGAGTGATCATATTTATATTGATATTTCCTATCCCGTTGAAGTTTTAAAAAACTATCAAATGAATTGCTAAAAATCAGTACCTACATTAAAGAATCCCATATTTTAATAGAGAAAGCTGTAGAATTAAATGTATTCAGATTGGCGTATTGTGAAATTACATAACACAGACTGTCATTAAATCTCAATTCTAGTGAGAATCATTGATCATCAGAAGAACTTGTGTTGTTCTTAGAAAATATCAGTTTAAAAATTGTCTTTGCATAACTCCAATAGCATGAATATGCTATTCCATAGCGTATGTAACTTTCCACGAGGAAATAGTACAAAATTTTAAGTATCTTAGCGGAAGGGTTTCTTTGAGTTTCCTAAATTCAAATAAGATTTTCCTACGTTTATTAACTGTATAATTTATATATGGAGATCCCATTTTAGAGAAATATCAATAACTATACCCAAATATTTCACTTTGTGTTCTTGTTGTATATGAAACGGTGTATAAGCAGCGATCGTTATGTGATCGAAAAGAGGCATCCGACAGAGTTACAACAGAATGGAAGGTAACACGTTTTATCAACATTAACAGTTGATCACTTTTTATCCAACCATTGTTTTATAAGAAGATATTCCGTTTCAACGGTTATCTTTAAAGAATTCCAGTTATCAGCTTCATTAAATCGGCTGTGTCATTCGCAAAACCAATTATACTACCCTTATTGTTTAATGAGAACTTTCGTTTATATACACATACATTGACTAAAATTTCTTCTAGCACAGAGTTTTGAGGTACGCCATAGTCGATTTCCATTTCTCTACTCAATACGTCATTAATTCTAACTCTTTGACTTCTTGTCGTCAAATAACTTTCAAACAATTTCAAGTTATTACCCCGCATTTCAATGTCCTCTAGAGACTCTAAGAGAAGATGATGACTAACAGTGTCAAAAGCTTTCGATAAGTCTATGAGTATCCACAGAGATGGTTTACTTTCATTTAAACTTTCGATGTCAGTGATAGAACATCATCTTGAATTGATAAGTTTTCCCTAAATCCAAATTGGCTGTATGATATTGTTTTATATTGAGATACGAAACAAGCCCCTTTCTAATAATCATTTTAAATAGATTTATAAATTAGTTATTAAGGATATAGGACGATAATTTGCAATAATCGATGTATCCCCCTTTTTTAAAAGTGGTAAAATGATCGATTCTTTTAAATCAGTAGGATATACTCCTTCTTCGATTGAGAATATGGGTTAGAGGATCTTCAATGTAGGCTGATGTTAGTTTTATAGTTTCCGATTTTAAATCATCCCACCCTGTTGCCTTGTTATTCTTGAGCTGTGGCAATGTATTTTTTATTTCCCTTGAGTCAAAATGGACGACCTTTTTATTTCGAAATTTTCGTCATTTTTTATTTTCTTGGCAAGAGTTCTGCCCGTTTCTACGAAGGATGAATTGAATGCGTTTGCAATTTTCGTTTTTATTTCATGTATAACAAAGTTTTATTTTGATATTTGTTCGGTAACATCCCATAAGATTGTTATCGAATTGTTTTTTGTAAAAATTAGATTTTGTCTTCAGGATCAATGAGTTTAGCTTGTTTCGATATGTTTTATATTCTTTGTTTATCTCATCATTCTGCAGTTGCTTCTGCATTTGGCGGAACATTTTGTTTTTTTTTTTAATTCAGCAATCGATTTGTTTCCCAAAGTGGTATTTTAACGGGTTTCCTCTGTGTATGTTTTCAGTGCATTTGCGGTAATTTCGATAATTGTTCTCGTTGCAAAGTGCACATCATCCCAGCAAAAATTGTTGAATACATTGTGTATTTTATTATCATTCAAACATTTCATGAATTTGCTATTTACTGCAACTTTTTCCTTTGTTGTAAAAACGACCTGGAGTATATAGTAGTATAGTGCTCTGTAATTGCTGTTTTTAGTAAATCAGAACTTTTTGATTTAAAAAAGATATGGTCCAAAGTTCCCTTGAACCCTAGGTCATCATTCGAACATATTTTTTTTAATACTGAAGTATGCGCTGGTCAGGCCCTATCCCCCGAAGCCCCGATACATTCGGGACGGCGCGCCAGCATTATCAACCAACGACCACTCCCTACACCGGGGGTAAGAGATCATTGGGTCCGAGAATCATTATTATTATTATTTGGAAACGATTCTTGTTACATCTATCAAAATCTCATTTCTCGCGTCGAGAGATTTTGACAAAAATAGCGAATCGGTAAAACACCAGGGTTTTTATGCATAAGCTTTTTCTATAGCGATTGGAATCCAGGGCACTTCAAGGATTTCCATGTGCTAATGCATTTCCTTAAGAAAGAATTTTTATTAATCGATACGAGTTATTGTTAACAACATACACTGATTATTTTGTCTAATAATGAAAAAGATCATGTGGTTTAATAATACTGTGAAAACTTTGATAGGTTGGGTTAGATTAGGTCAAAAATGAGTGAGTCTACTCGACCAAAACCCGCAAGGGTTCATTGTGGCTCACACCTATTTAAATTCCACCAAATAAACCCAGCTTCTTGACGAAGCCGATTAGTTTATATGGTGAGTGCATGCTCTTTAGAAAACTTTTTTAACTAATTTAAGTATTATATGTAACTTCGCAAAGGTATCGATTATTGAATTACTTTTTCAGCTTATTATTGGGTAGACACAGTAGCCTATGGCCGCATTCCCTCAACCGCTCTTCCAGGAGGCGTTGATGTAGACGGTGAAGAAATTTTCGTCGGTAGAGCTTTTCACGAAGGAGATTGGCTTCCAGCAAAGGTGATTCCGGGAAAGCGGATAGCCTATGTTTGCTACAATGGAGCAGAAATCGGCGTTGAAAAATTCCAGGTAAATAATAATGAGAATATTGAATGCATTGGCGTATACCGGTTGGATCATCAAAAACCTTCCACAAGGAAGCAAAAGGTGGAAAAGAACTTTTCGGCGAAATCCAAAAACTTACCATTTTTTAAAATGGGAATGGTAATCAAATGCTACCACATTAAAAATGATTTTCATTTCCTGTATGCCTTAATTTTTGAAGATCTTTTCACTCTTTCAGAAAATATGGAGCTTTAAAATACCAACAATACAAAAAATGCCAAAATCAAATTATTTCACTTCACAGACTGAATCAGTAATATGTTTGTAATGCAGTTAGAAAATACCATTAAGCGAGACTCTTGGGTCCTCCCTCTACATATTGATTCACTGCGACAACCCAATAAGATCCGTATTTTCGTAACAAATTTTTCATTTATTAAAGAACATTGAAATCATGACATGAATCATCATAGAACTATAACTAGAAAAAACAATCCTTGAGAAATAAGTTTCGACTACCAAGTTAGCTTCATCAGTAGATTATCATCACTGGATATCTTTTCTTCAAAGATTCTGATTAACTACATGGAAATCCATGAAAATTATGAGGGAGATGCCAATTTTAGTGCATACACAAAAAAAATTCATTTGCAAAAAATTTTCAGCGCAAGGCAACGGAAAATTTCACCTATTGAAATTACAGTCTCCTCGCTAAACCTCTGAGATGAGTAAAAGCAGCAGTTTAAGAGTTCTGTATGTTTCTTGAATGTATAAAGTCATGTTAAAATTAATCATAATGTATTTTCGGTGAAAATATTTTTGAGTTTTTAATAATAATGAAATAAATAATTTGAAGTAGGCGTATTTAATTAATTATTATTATTTATTTATAGTGCTGAATAAAACAAATAAAACAACTTTATTATAAAAATTTTTAGCCACCAAAACAGAAAACATTAATTCTCCGAATACTGGCGATTAAAAAGTTGATCTTTGTTTATCAATTGCAATGTCATCTTGATTCATGTTAGTTTTCGTTATTTTTCATAAAATAATTTTGATAACGGAGCGAAAGAATACTGGACACTACATAAACATTAAAAAGCTGAGATTGAAATATTAAGAAAATTTTGAGTAATTATAGGGTGTGAAAACTGAGATGAGACCAGTGTCACCATTTTTCGGGTATGAAGGCCGTCGTCTTTTGGAATTTCTTCCTAACGTTTCGCTGGCGCGAGTGGCTTCCTCAGAGCATTATACATCCTAAGTCGATATCTCCGATGACCGGATGTTACGTCTGCGTAAAGTCTATTTATGTTGATTCAGGTAGTTAGGTGTACCTGGATAAGGTAAATCGCATAAAGCCTGTTTATGTTGACTCAGCCATTCTGGTGTGATTGTACCTGGATTGGGTGAATTGTCAATAAAATTCGTTGACATTTTTCTACCAGCCGTCATGCTATTTTCTATTTTTCAACTTCTTAGAATGGGATTCAATATTCGGTTGAGATTCACAGTTTCTTCTTTTCTGTTGAAATTATACGTTTGTTTGTGGATCTCTATTGCCTCCCATATCTACTAGTCGGCTATGTTATCCCTGTGTGGGGGCAGTGAGTTTCGTTTTTTCAAACAGTACCATGTGGTTTCCTTTACTGAGTGTATGTTCCGCCACAGCCGACTTGTCCGTGTGGCCTAGTCTTTAGTTTCTTTATGATCCTTCAGCCTGGTTCCCATGGATCTGTTAATGGCGCCGATGTATACCTTCCCACACGTGCACGATATGCGATATACCTCTGCTGCTGATGTGGGTCTCTTTTGTCTTTAGCCAACCTCAGACTTTGTTGTATCTTCTTGGTGGGTTTTGAAACCGTTTTAATGTTTGGTTTCCCCAAGAGTTTTCCAATTATGTCTGTGACCCTGGGGTCACGTTAGAAACAAATTCCAAAACACTCGGCCGCGAAAGCCTTAACCATTTTGTGAGATAGGACCAGTTCACTTCAATTCTGAATCCTCGACATATTTTTTTCATGAATCAATTCCTCTGGATGCCATAAATATTTTTTTTCAAATCTACAAGAAATTAATAACCTTAATTTTATCGTCCCTATACAATTATATTGTAAGTAATGGTCAAATCATTCAAATAGGTTAATCGTATTTAATTCATAATAGACTAAAAAATAAGTGCTTAATTTTAATACACCTTGTTAGAATATGTGATGGAATCGGCCCGATACTTGATAAAAATCGATTACGTATTTAGGAAACACTTTATTGTGAGATTTTCATTGTATAGTTTCACAAAAACGCAACACGAGTTTCGCAGTACAATGACTTCTTCAGGCGTGTCTAAACTAACCTGTTATAGACTAACCTAGTATACTAACCTAGAATAGACAGGCCTGAAGAAGCTTCTGTATAGCAAAATATGTGTTGTGTTTTTGTTAAACTGTTTAGTGAAAATTTCACAATAAAGTGTTTCTTGAATGCCTTTTCAGAAATGAAATTGAAACAGCATATTCATTATTTCTTGCAAATTAGCAAAATTATAGTCGAGTTCAGGTTTTCAAAATGAGTGTACCTTATTTTTGTTAATCAAGGATATAACTAAAAACTTCTGAGCCGTCTAGAGTGGGTTGATTTGTAATGCATGGAAACTACAGATACACCTTGAGCCATCTCTCGAAATAGTACTAGCGTCACTTGTGGAAAGAATATTTTTAAATAAGTCAGTTTATATTGTAACAAATTAAAGAATTTACTGTCTTTAACAAATTCATTTTCGACAATATTTCACTATCACAAACTAATTTATTTACAACACTTAGCAACTAACGCTTAAATTATTTCCACTATTTGAATTCCATGTTTAACCGCTCGATTCACTTTCTGAACTCAACTGCCCTCTTGGGACGAGAAGCCGACATTATATATCAGTGACGATCATTCTAGAATTCTATAGTCGTTTCGGTACTCAACTAAAGTTTAATCGGCGGTCGCCGACTGCATTCCTTTTGCGGTGAAGTCATGTGTTTGTTCGCTGGCCGACATATCGGTCAGGGGCGGCTTCAGATTCGTTACATTTCCCCCTTTTCGAAGACGTTTCGCCCCAAAATGTCATCCTTGGCATGTGTCGATACCTGCAGGACTCGCCATATCTGCACTGTGAAGTTCGATGGAAGTAACACTCCACAGTTTTCATGCTCCGTCGTGGAAGATGGTTATCGCACACCAAAATCTTGATGCCGCTGGATCTGAAGATCGTTTCCAACATGCTTCTCACAATTCTCCAAACCAGCCTGTCGAGCCTAGAGGCTATTTTCGGGATTGCCAAGTCCACGAGATTCTGGTCGAGCATCGTATCCCTCAGTCTGGTAAGACTCCTCCAGACATCTTCATAGGACGGTTTATCTCGAGAATGCTTTTTGGTCACCAAGTAGAAAATGTTTCTCTGACCCTTCTCCAACTGGTAACACTCCTCCGACTTCAGGATTCTGTTCTCGTAATGTTTGGAGCTGACCGAATTTCTTGTTGAATTCTA
>WOGO01007918.1:0-10894 GCA_015342085.1 Leptinotarsa defecta
ACATTGGTAATCCTTCTAATCCTACTCCTACCAAAACTATGAATGTCATGTGTGTATTTACGTTTTTTACTTTTTCACGCCTGAGCAGCTCAACGGATTCAAATATAAGTTGGTGTATAGATAGGTCATGACCTGGAATAACACATAGGGTAGATTCCCCCGATAACAAGGGTAAGTAATAAGTAAGTAAGTAATTACCCATTGATTGACTGACACTCAGCGTACTGCCGAAGCCACTGAACCTGGAATCTTGAAATATGCAGGTAGGTTCTTTGTATTGCATAAACGAGCATTAAAAAAGGGAATCAGGAATTTCCACTCCCAAAAGGAAAAATAGGGGTTCAAAGGTTGTATTGAATTTCGTCAGTTTTGAAATTGGAAACCTGAAATATTGGGTTGATGAAAAAATATTGTCACTATTTGTTTCAAAAGGTTTGTCGGGGAACTCAATGTGACAAACCAAATTCTACGCGGGTGGAGCTGCGGGCAACAGCTAGTAATTTATATTTTTACTTCAAAAATACAGTAACTGAAAAAATATGCCAACGGCGCTAAGTAATGAGTAGCTTCGAGAATTTAATTATGTTGCATATTAAGAGATTTCGCAAAACTAACAGAAACTCAACTAAATCTGGGTCGCATTCTCGGCGGTGGCGCTTCATTGTTTAGACCGCCCTTCTACCCCCGCGCATTGTTACCCCTCGTCTTGAAGTAGACGCGACAAGTGATGGCTTACTGCGTTAATTTCATCGTGATAATATTCAAACGGTTCGTCCAATATACCTAGTGTGAAAGATAAAGTTTATCTATATTAAATACTCAAAACGATAATTGTATCAATTTTCATAAGAATTTGACATTGCATCGCATTGTACAAAAGTAACATATTCAATTGTATTAATAGCTCAGTGCATATAGTGGTACGCACGCCAAGATAGCTCTCAGGTAGCAAGAATTTTTCTCACTCACTTACTCCATACTTATCGTTATATCATGACCAAAATTACAAAAAACCTTTGTTGACTGTAGCCTTTATATTATTCTGATGTATAAGCTGAATTTATGTAGTTTCATTAAAATCCGTTCAGTCGTTTACCCATGAAAGATATACAAACCTACATACATATATCCATACGTACATACATAAATCAAAAATCAAATAAAAATATACTTTATTATCGAAGATGAAATCTCATTGACAAAGTGTTACTATTCTAAGAAATATAAGATATATAGCTTGAAAGATATTGTCGAAGATAAAATATTATTGCCAAAGTGTTATTATTTTAAAGAATATAAATTAAACAAATTGAAAGTAATATTTGAACATTTGGTGATTTCAGCAGTTTGGGTTGGAAAAGTAGTCAGAAAGTAATAGCTAATATATATGCTATATATTGAAATAAATAATAATAATAATGAATATTCTCATGCAACACATAAATGTAAGTATGAGAATATAAGAACTATAAAGCATAAAAATATAAAAGTGAATGCATAGAAAATAACAGTAAGTATCAACTTCGTAAATATTTTCAACTATACAGTTCAGAGCTAAATGTAAACATCAAACAAAAAGTTGAGAAAGTCACATAGTTTAAATACCTGTAGGTACTGAAACACAATAATTAAAAATGATTGTTTATATAATTTAAATTCCTGTCTGAATAGAATTCTTCTGAAGAATAAAAGGCCTTTGAAATCAGAAGCTTTTTTACAGACTTTCTAAATTTAGTGGTACATGTTATGTCTTTGATCTCAATTGGCAAATGGTTGAACATTTTGTTTCCATTACGTACGAGAGACCTCTCAATTTTTGATATTGGAATCGGTAAACCTATATTGAGCTTATTTCTGGTATTTCTCGTGGTGAAATGAAAATTTCCGTCCTGTATTTTTTTGCATCAGACATAACATTTCCAATATGAGTATGGAAGGCAAGGTCAAGATTTTATAGTTTCTGAATAAAGGTCGACAGGAATCCCTGAATCGAACTCTGCACATATTTCTAATTCCTCTTTTTTGTAGTATAAACACCCTATCAAATATGTATTGGTAACACGTTCCCCAAAAACAGATACCGTATCTCAGATGGGAATCGATGAGAACAAAGTACACATTTTTTGCCATATTAGTGCCCAATTCATTTGCTGATACTCTGACTGCAAAGCATCCTGATGAAATTTTTTCACATAGGTTATTTATGTGACCTTCAAAATCCAAATGTTAATCAATTTGTAATCCCAGACATTTTGCTGACATTTTGTTTTCTATTAATTGAGTACCCAGGTAGATATCTAGTGTGGAGCTCTTGAGGGTGATGGTGCTAGTTTTTGAGATATTGAATAACAAGAGATTAGCATCACACCAGTCTTTAATTTTTATAATATCCATGTTGATCAAATCATGCAGTTTTCTTTCATTCTTGCAATGCCAAAATGATGTAGTGTCATTAGCGAATTGGGTTATTTCTGCGGTTATATTAATGCGCGCTAGGTCGTTAATATATAACAAGAAGAGAATTGGGCCTAGAACCGATACTTGTGGAACACCACAAGTAACTGTCTGGAGATGGGATATGTTGTACGGGAGTTTGACTTTCTGAGTACGTTCTGACAGGTATGATCTGACCCATTTCAAAGATATATCTCTAAAGCCATACACTTCTAGTTTTTGCAGCAGAATCATGATCCACACAATCGAAAGCTTTTGAAAGATCGCAGAAAACTGCCGCTGCTATTTCACGATTATTTAAATTGAGATATACGTTTTCCAGTAGATGAAACATAGCTTCTTCCGTGTTTTTCAAACTCTGAAACCCAAACTGACTGCTACTAATAATATTATGCTTATTCACAAACATCATAATTCTTTGTTTCTATGAATTCAGCAGGGGTAGGTAGCATAGAAATAGGCCTAAAGTTGGCAGGATTTAAACATGCTGGAAATACACCCGTTATGAAGCTGGTGTTTATAACTTCCACCAAAGCGGTGATAGCGGAGTTGGGCAATATCCCGATTTCCTCACAAACTTTCACATTTATATTAGTATAGATAGTTTTTTACTTAACCAATCTTCAACTGTGAGCTATGTCTGGACTATTGCAGTTCTATCAAATGAATAGTTGTTAGATAGATAGATCTTTATTGCCTGAAATGCAATTCAATTTGTCTTTGGAGGGTGTCATTTTTATAAATACATAAAATGTTATCAATATATAAATACAGTGAAGATTAAAAATAACAGATGAACAAAAACATGAACAATTATCAATGATGAATAGGCGGAGTTCAGCTATGAGAGCTGCTTTCAAACCCAACCTCGATTGATATGTATTTTTATTATTTTTTATTATATTCGGATATGTGAGAAATTGCCAAAATATTTTGCATATGTAAGAAACATGTCTTTCACCTTTTCTTAAAGTTTCTCAATGAACTTTCTTTAACGTCTGTAGGGATGGTGTTATACAACTGTGCCGCATTGTAGGAGAAACTTCGAGTAAATATTGCTGTGAGAGAGCTGCATAATTCCATTTGGTCATTGAGAGTTTTGAAATTGGGGTTTTCATTTGATTCATTTATCTCCAATGCTTTTGTAAAATTCATCTTCCTGTCCTTACTGTACGTAAGGTGAATTTTCATGTTTTCTTCATTTATTGTGTGGTTTGTTTTCTGTCCATACATATTTAAGTACATATCTAAGTATTTCCCATACCCATACCCATTTTCAACAGTGGTGAAATTTTAGCCAATTGCTGCTAACGATGAAGAACTACGTGTTTTGGAGTTATTGTTGCCCTAATTCGATTAGGTATTAATCAGCTTTATGTTTCACCAAGCACATCGCAACCATAAACGTACATACCTTTTCGCATTACTTTTGAATCCCACGATATGTCCCCTAATAATAAATGCTCCAATTTTAATCCCTTTCCGGCGGAATGTTCGTTCATCTGTTTGTTGTTCATTTTCTACCTTCATCATGAAATATGCATAGAAAGTATTATGCTTCATTTATGAGCATGGAACTTGGCAGTAGTTGACCAACGAAATGGTAAATCACTTTGACCTATCATTCATACAAAAAATGAGAGAAATTTTCAAAGAAGGGAAAAAGCAATTCATTTCGAAATAAACTCTACACAAAGATGTGTAGATCATACAGAAAAATACGAATAGCAACTGCCTCAAAATTGTTGAAGGAGCAAATAGTTTGGGAAATTTTCTAGATATCGATCTGAGATTCCGAAAGCACCTTCAAAATTTGCATAATTCATATTATGAACTCTTTATGGTCGAAGGCAAGTTTACTCATTGAAGTTGAAAATAATGTTATGTGGAGTTTCATTTCCATCTAACTTCAATTAAGCAGATGTACTCAATGATACCTGTTTGACCAGTCGAAATAACGTAAAAATCCAAAAAGCTCGAAATTCCTGCTTGCGAATCTCCCACAAAAAGATTCGTTTGATTGGATATGAATCGTAGAAGAATTCTCTATCCTGCAGTCCTATTTCATAAAATCATCTTGAGCGAAACCCCGCCATAACTGATTAGAAAACTTATTCATCGGATCAATGTTCACGACCTCAATATTAGAAATAGAGATATTCAACTTCCCTAGTTCTTTATTTTTCAGACACAGTTTTTCTTATGAAGTTTGTGAAATTTATAGTAATATTCATTGAAAAGAGTTGGTTCTACTATCACGAAACAGAATGTAATTAGTTACGCAAGTTTCGAAATGGTGGAAATGCTCTCATTGTAAGTTAGTGGTCTTCTTTAAGATCCTTGGGCATCACGAATCGTCCAATGGACGATAATCTCCATCTTCTCAGTCAAGCAGAGTCTGGGTAAAATAGCGGGTGTTGATTTTCAGCAGGGTTTTGATTCTAATGTGGCCTGTGGGGAGGACTGAGATCAGAATTGATATGTGGCTCCAGGTTATATCACTTCTGCATCTACTCTCCAGGATGTCCTGGAACCACTCTGAAATGTCCTTTAG
Organism: Leptinotarsa defecta; assembly: GCA_015342085.1. Classification (NCBI taxonomy): domain Eukaryota; kingdom Metazoa; phylum Arthropoda; class Insecta; order Coleoptera; family Chrysomelidae; genus Leptinotarsa; species Leptinotarsa defecta. The sequence continues at coordinate 5,009 of WOGO01007918.1, forward strand.
AACTCTCAAGTTCTCAATGGAATTATTGAAGATTAACAAACAAATATTGAAGATACATGACCAGCATATTTGGATGTAAAAGAAAATATGAACATATGAACACTAAGTATGGAGTCGAAGAATATTAGAAACGTACTTTTCAAAGAAAGCAATTTAATTGATTTGAGTGAATAAACTATTTAATGAGTTACACAATTAGTGAAATGTCAACAAATACAGAGTATGAGAATGAAAATGAATTGATTTCTTTCAAGGACAAAACACAAGTACTACAGAAAAATCCTCAAGGCTCTCTCAGAGCGGTGTCTGTGCGAAAGTAGCGATTCACATTGGATTTGAATCGCTGGAAATTGAATCCATTTGGAAAAATTTTCCCAGTAAGCTTATTCCACATAAACGCAATTCTCCAGATGAAAGAGTTCCTAAGCAATGAAGTTCGAGGTGTACTGAAATGAACCTCGAAACAATGAGCAGCCACAGTTCGTCGCGTTTTTTCGATATGTATCGCTCTTGGTTTATTCCAATGTGCCAAGTAACACGAACATCTTTCGTGGAAGTATCTTGAAGGAGAGAGACAAATCTCCAACCTTTTTTCGATGTTTTGAGTTCAAATGAAATGAAATGAAATGCTTCATTCAAATAGAATACATCCTAATATACAACAATGATAGTAATGTTAACATTATTATACATATAAATACAATAATACAAAAAAAATACTTATATTTGTTAATAAGTAGTCTTACCTACGATAATTGAAAATAAAAAAAAATAAAAGATGAAAAATGTCACATAATACCTTAATGGTCTCTCAAATGGTCCAATAAATTTCTTTTGAACAGAATAAGACTGTTAGAAGACTATACATTTTCAGGTAGACTGTTATACTTAATAAATCTGAACATCAATGTTTTAGTGTTGAATGTTTTTGTTTGATTATTTACATACAAATTACTTTTTATTCTAGTATTATACTGGTGGATTTGATTATTAAAAATTACAAATTTGTCAAAATATGAAGGTAAAAGGTTATGTTACATTTTGTAAATATAAATCATCGTTAAATATGTAAGCCTACTTTCCATAGATAACCATTCTAGAGTATTTAACATTAAAGATATATGGGTACTCCTGTCACATCTCAAAATAATCCTCATGATATTCAAATCACTTGTGTATACAAGAGTGGGACAATATTCAAAATGTGGTTGTATAATTGTCTTATATACAGTTATCCGTGATTGCATAGCGAAGGGTTGGGATACTCTTGTGAAAAAATATAATTTCTTCAAAATTTTTTTCTGTATGTAGGTGAAATGGTTATTCATTGATAGATGATTGTCTAACATGAATCCTAGATATTTGAATTCAGTAATAAGCTTAATTTTATCATTTTCTATTTTTGTTTAAATTTGATTTAAATCTAATTCTCTGTATTTTAACGGTGTAGTACATCATGTAGTACATAGTTTAGTTCACATTCAATTTCAATTTATTTGTTTTGAAATATATAGCACTATTATGCAATGCTCCATTCATTTTTTTAATAGCTTCATCTATGTTTTTATCACTAACCGATACTAGGGCATCATCAGCGAAATAATGTTCATATTCATATACATTACATTTGCTGATATTATTAATGTAAATTAAGAATAGTAATGGCCCCAAAATACTTCCCTGCGGAACTTCGTGGTCTATGCTTATTGCTGTTGTTACAAATTCATTGATTTTGGTTACCTGCTCCTTTCCTGTGAGGTAATCACTGATCCAATCAAGTACTTTCCCATTAATATCATATTTTTTTAATTTTTTAATTAATATTTCACGATTAACCGTTTCAAAAGCACATTTAAGATCTAAAAATACTGCTATAGTGTACATGCCTTTACTCATTTTATCTTTTCATTCAGTAACTGTGAGCTGAAATGCGGATTCGCATGAATGTCTGGATCTGAAACCAGATTGGTTTGTGAATAGTATGGTTATTTTATTGAAATAATCCAACAGTTGTTGATATACTACTGATTCTAACAGTTTTTCAGCGCAACTTGTGTTTGGAACTTTTTCGATAGGCGCAGCTGTTCTTGTTTTTAGATCATCTGAAAAACTACCATTTTGTAACGAGATGTTGACAAAATGACACCACACATGTCCAATCACTTCAAAACTACTCTTTATGATTTTGCTCGATAATGCATCTACTTGTGATCCTTTGTTTGCTAAATTGGATACAATTACTTTCAATTCTTGAAGAGTTAGTATTTTAAAATCACTGAAACCCCTTATAGTTCACAATATGTCACAAATGTCACAAATTTGAATTTGCCCCCATAAAAAATTACGATTGAAACGTCAAACGATTCGTAATTTCACCCACCATCAATTCACAATTTGAGTATAGCTGAGCAAACAAACAGTTGGAATAATTCAGTTGAACAACAAAGACGAGTTCTTTTTTTGTGAAAATCACGAAATCTATTGTTCCAAAAGAAGAAAACACTTTTTTCGGCTGGGAAAGTGATGGCGACAATATTTTGGGATAGTTATTGAGTTATTCCAATCGATTATCTTCAAAAAAAAATCATTACAGGAGAATGCTACGCTTCATTATATGACAAGCTGGTGACAGAACTTGGCGAAAAAACGGCCATAATTGTGAAAAAAAATCCTGTTTTACCAAGACAACGCACGACAATTACGGTTTGAACTGCTTGAGTAGATGAACAATGAGATTTTCATTACACCGGATATTCAACAAACAGAAGCAAACGGTTACGACAATAACGATGAAACGATATCGAATAAAAGCACGCAAAACGGTCGAAAACGCACGCAAAACGATCGAAAACGCATGCAAAACTATCGAAAACACACGCAAAACGATCAAAAACGATCGAAAACGCACGCAAAACGATTGAAACGCACCGTTTTACACGCGAAACAGTGCGTACGATCGTGCGATTTACGTGCGTTTTCAATCGTTTCGCGTGCGTTTTCGACCGTTTTTCTTGCGTTTTCGATCGTTTTGTTTGCGTTTTCGATAGTTTTGCGTGCGTTTTCGACCGATTTGCGTGCGTTTATTCGTTACCGTTTCATCGTTATTGTCATAACCATTTGGTTCTGTTAGTTGAATATCCGGTGTAATGAAAATCTCTTTGTTCATCTACTTGCTTGACCATCCGCCTTACTCACCAGATGTAGCCCCAAGCGACTTGTTTTCGTTACCCCATCTGAAAATTGTGCTCGGAGGACAGAAATTTTCGTCAAATGAGGGGGCAATCACGTTCGTAAAGAATTGTTTTGCAGAGAAAAACGCCGACGCCTTTTGGAATGTCTTGTATCTTCGTTAGATAGGAAACTTTTCTGGCCACCATAGAAGAACGAAATAATTTTTCATTCAACTTGCTAATTTTCATCTTTCGCAACATGAAATAAATAAAAATTGTTAGGGAGAACGTCAGCTGAAGAACGGGCCAACTTTTTCGCTCACTACTCGTATTTAGTATTCATCAGTGACTTTTCGTATTCAATAATGTTGCCATTGAACAAACTAAAAAATCACCCTAATGTTTCGGATGCTTCAAAACTTGCAGTTTTCCATCCTACAGATGTAGAGAAATTTTCAAAATAAAGCGAAACGAAAGGAAAAACTGTGAGTCACATTCGATTTCACTTAATTTTTAAAACGGTGGCACACTTTTCTTCTAAAACTTTAAGATGAGTAGGTGTTCCAATTCTTAGCTTTTTAAAAAACTCTGACGTCCTTCACAAAAATGTTTTTGTTCAAAATAATGAAATAATATAGTATTGAAATGAAATTGTGGAAAACTCACCCGCATTCCAAAATTGGATTTGCACAAGTGACATGTGACTAATAAGAACTGTCAAAAAAATAATATGCTTGCGTTCACCAGCTTCCACCGTTTAAAACTGCTTTACCGCTTAATGTAGTAGACGGCAGATGATTGCTCATTCCAGCCGATGGATAAAATTGAAACAATTCGGAAAAGTTCTTCAGTGCTTCAACATGTGCACAAAGTTGGTTCAATGTGTCTACTCTACTCTACTTCTTTGATAATGTCTACTCGCTCCTCTGTTCATCACAGATCAACAAATCCAATTTAATTTTTTTCACTCATGTACTTTGTGTTAGATTCCTCAATATACATTTTTAAATTGGAAAAATACCTGAAGAAAGAAGTTTCTCCTCCCAAAATACAGGGGTGACACCCAAATATTACAAAATTTCATTTGTAGAAAATGTATCTGATAAATTCGGAATGCTACTCAGTACCGAACAAATTAAAGTGGCCTTTTCAAATGAAAATATAGTTGGAAAGCATTTTTTCTCGAAACAAAAACAAAGACACCACAAAAAATACAATCCAATGTAGTTTAAGAATTGAACTGTGGAAGCTGCCACAAATACTATGTTGGTCAAACCGGACGATAGCTTGAAACACACCAGAGACTCTAAGAAACTGAATATAAAAAACTCCAAAGCTCTCGTTGAACATGAAAAGAAATATGGACAAATTGTTAATTTTGATCATCCAAAAAACTTTTGAGCGAAATGATATATATCCTCAAATGCGATAGTGTTGATACTAGAAAAGATGTCAAAGGCCTTAATACTGTATATTTCAATTTGATTCGTGAAATACTTGAATAATTTACCCTTCTTTCATTCTTTTTCTGCCACTGGTTAAAAAACAGACACCAACTTATCAGAATCACAGGTAAAGCCATTCGTTTGTTTCATGTCGTTTTGTGTTGATGTCTCGGAAATTTGGTTGTTGCAATGTTTTTTATGTTTTTGTTCAATATGTATAAATTTGTCTGATGGTTTTTTAAAATAATAATATTATCAACACGAAAAAACTACTTTTCGGTGAGTAATTTAATAAGAAACGCATTATTTCATGGGAAACTGAAACGATAATAGTAATTGTATAACTTTTGTGGAAGGTATATTTATGAAAATTCATTGTTACAAGCCCTGAAGAAAAATTCAATTGAAGTCGAAACGGAGGCAAAAAAGAATTGTTTTTTAAGAAAAAATTGACCCTGTTACCCAACCAACCTTTTTCCAGAAAAATTATTGAATCACTAAATTAGTTAATTGAATATAATTTTTTAGACGAAACGTATTACCGTCACTACATTTACATATTTTATATTTCAGAAAAATAAATTGAATATTGAAATATTGAGAGTTCAGTAAATTGATTTTGATTTTGAATTAGACCATAAATTGTTTCGAATCTAAGCTTCGAGAAGTATGATGCCTACCACATGAAAAAAGTAAATCTGTAAACAAAAACTAACCGACGTAACTTTATATATTAGATAAATACGTGAATCGCCTTACGATATAATACTAATACCATAAAATATCCATAAATAATAACGATGGCATAATGTGGGATTCAAGTTAAAATTATGGAGAATACATTATGGAATTTACTTGATATTTTATAATTTTCTGAGTTTCATTTTGAGAAATTTTTACCATTTTGTAGTGAACTTTCAATAGACTCGATAATAATAATAATAGTTTATTAGTTCTTCAGATTATATCCAGCATAATATAGAACTAGTCAGTATAGTACTGTATCAGTTATAAAAGAAATTATAAGAAAAATTAATATTCAAAATATTTTCCAGAAATTGTAGTCAAGATAATTAATATAGTTATGGATGTTACTAAGTGCATGAAAGCATGTAAAAGGACTTAATAGAATAGTAATGGTGGTTAATTATTTGTTATTGGTTCTTATGACTATTTCTTACATAACACAGAACAGGTCAGGTATCAGGAACAGTTTGTCCATGCGAATTTTCGATAATTCAAATAAGAGACTTAAATTATAAACAGATTAC
>WOGO01007919.1:0-10894 GCA_015342085.1 Leptinotarsa defecta
ATTTTCAAGAAGTAGAAAAGTGTGGCTGTACTGAGAGATACACTTTATATATTCTTATTGGTTTGGAAATGAAGATTCATATTCCTCATTGGATTTTATAGTTGATTTTATAGATTTATTTGAACTACCTACTTACTTCGAATAAGACATTGGGATAATTTTAATCTGAAAAATGTCTACAGGGATTCGTTGAGTGATTCTTCACTGGATGAATCCGTTTCATTAGGATTGATGACAACTGGAATATTTTTTTCTGATAATGAGTCTATGCGATCATCCAGATACCACATCTCTGCTTCGATTGTGATTGTTTTGTGGATACATTTTTCCCAAGCTTTTTGGTCGACTGCTTCCAGAGCACTGTATAGGTATTTCTTAACTTCACACAGCTTGAACTAACTCTATTGGATTCAATTCACAGAAGAAGAAGACATTCCTTTAGTCTTCGCCATCTCATTGGTGACATACCTGACGAATTTTGACTTATGACGTTTAGCCAAGTTGAGGAGCTCCGCTTTTAACATGGTCGATTCAAAAATAATAGGTTTCATTTGTAACCACTCGAGTAATATCTGCTTTCTTCCAACACGACGTCGGCAGCTTCTCGACTCGTCTAATGTGGTAACTTGCGTCATCCATTACTATTACGGATTCCTGCGGAAGTTTTACAAGTATGTTTTTAAATCATTCTTCGAATACTGTGGACTGTGGCATCCATTTCTTGATGATAATCCCCATTTTTCTTCGATTCAAACACCATCAATCCATCTTTCACGAATCCTTCACTGCTGCCTATGTGAGTGATGATAGGACAACGACCTTTTCCAACTGAAATTTTCAAACCAGTGGACCAATGTTCCATAAAGGCTTGTCTTCCACTTTTGATGTTCTGATCTTGCCAAACCTTCGAGACGGTATGACCCTCAATGACCCATGTTTAATCCAAATAAATAATAGATTTACCCAGTGCTCTGGCTTTCTTTATTTCTCTTAAATAGTTTCTTCTCCATTCTATTCCAAAAGTGAAATTCAGTTGATGTAATATCTTCCATAATCGAGTTCTTCTTATATCAGGAAAAAACTGTCTTCACAAATAACCGACAAAACTTTCTTGATTGTAGGTATTTCGTTTTTTAAGTAAAAAGAGTGTACTGTTCTCCTAATAGAATTCTTCAGTTCTTCATCGATAACCAAACACTTTCTACCAGTGGATACTTTCCACTCAAAAAAGTTGTTGTATTCCTTGAGTTCCTTGAGAATTCTAAAAATTGTCAATCTATTGACACCTCCTTACTTTTTATTTCGGGCAGATATTGTATTCTTAAAGAATTAAATACATTCATAACATTTGTTTTTTCATTTATATTCAATGGTGACAATTTCGGACGCTTCATGATTCCCAAACAACTAGCTTCCATGTTGTATAGCTGTTCATTCAACGCGCTCTCGAAGTAAACTGAAGAATATCATGAATAACCCAGCTGAAAAGCCAAGTCGGTAGAAGTAAAGAGCCAAAACCTGTCTTTCTCAAAAATTATTCTTCCTAAAAATATATCCCTTTCATTTTGGTGTTAGAGTTTCAGCTACCTTCATTGCAATCAATTATTGTGCTTACTGACGTGATCTAGGATTTACCGTTAATCGTTTTCTGTGTATATTTCTTGTTGGCAGTGTATCTTCATTTTGTGCCATTGTATTTCACGTATTATCAATAACTGAACTATTTTCATCTGATCCTAGAAAACAAATGTTCAGCGTTCCCTAGAAACATGACAAATACCAGTGTGTATCCAGTTTTTGTTTCATAAATGGATATTCAATTTCTTGAGTCATTCCTCAAATCAACAATGAAGTTGAGCAAAAAATTGTTCAAAGGAGTTGAGGTATTTTCTGGAAAAAACTAATTGATGTGTGTCGTTCTTTATCACTTTGATATTTCCAAAATATTTATTTCTTTAACAAACTACTCTGAAAGCGATTTTTTTATTTAGTGTTCAATCTGCATCAACCACATAGATTTATTAGCGGCGGTACATATGAGATATAATGCATATCGATATACATTAAATTGAATTAAATATATGGATTCTTTTGACATATTTTATTACATTATTCCATTCTCTGTTTAGAATGGTGGATGTGTCTCCGGCTAGCTTCAATTCGTTTATCTATTATTGGTGTTGTTGACATGTGAATAGGTGTTCCACTGTTAGGTCCATGTTGCAATTTTCACATTTACTTCGAGCTTCCTTTTTTAGTAAATGTTGATGAGTGAGACGAGTGTGTCCAATTCTTAGGCGACTTTTTTATTTCCATGTTGAAATTTATTTTGTACAGTTTATTGGCAGTTGAAGATTGCCATTTCTGTTTTCAGATAACGTTTATTGAAGTTTTTATCTGACGATATATGTCTGTGTGCAGGGTTTTTTCAATTGTTAGTGCACTAGTGTTCGGAAGGGCGTTACGTACCAGCATGTCGGCTTTCTCATTTCCTGGTATCCCAATGTGTAAAGGTATCCAGATTATCTCGACTCTTTTTTCTTCTTGGTAAAGTTGGAAAAGCTCGATCTTAATTTGTTGTAGGAGAGGATGTTTAGGGTATAATTGTCGGATTCCCTCTATTGCACTCAATGAATCTGTGAATATTACAGAGTTTTCATTTACTTGTCTCGCATGTATAATTGCCTGTGCGATTGCATAAACCTCTCCAGTGTAAATACTGCTAACGCTAGGTAGTTTGTAACTTTTACTCTCATGTTTACTGAATACGGCTGCTCCCACACCTTTTTTTGTTTTAGAAGCATCGGTATAGATGTTATTTAAGTTAGAAAACTTAGAAGAAATGGCCTGGAATGATTTTCGGATAAGTGCAGCAGGAGTTTCATCTTTATCTTTCTAGTAGCATGCGAAAACGAAACAACTACAACCGAAAGGACAACGATCATCAAATACATACAGTGCCAATTTTGCCCCGGCTACAAGAGAATTCTGTAATAAAACTAATCTCAGGATAGCGTGTGGCACGTGACCTAATCCTCTCGCCCCCTGCCCAGGGAACTCCAACGAAAGCCTCGATTCACAAACGAGGAAAACTTCACGGGTTAAACGAATTGTAATGATTGCTTACGTTAGGTTGGAACCAAAGTCAAGAGGAGGGGAGATGCTGATTTTTAGATCGTTTGTGTACATCAAGGGATTGCTATAATCTTGTTAGTTTTCAAAATCGATAACTGAAAAACAACAAGTAGAGGATTTCGTTTTGAAATCGATAACAATGTTTTATTTTGGACGTGGGGGCTGATAGTTTCATTATATCTTAACCAAACACAAAATAGAACGACTTTATGACTGAACCTCAGAGTAAAAAATACAATAGAGAGGCCTTTTCCCTCCTTATATTGAAGACAGCATAACTTTGTTTGTTTACGGGAACTAAGTTGGACCATTAAACAGTGGTGGTGGTTGATAATCTAAGGGATATTATATATTTATAAAATAAATCATTTCAGATGAAAATGTATTCTGTTCAAATAGTTCCTACAGGAAATCTGATTTATTTTTAATGATTATGAAAATGGGGTCAGTTGTTCTACCACCTACTATATTTTTATTTATGCATGATTTACTGGGTTGAAATAAAATTATTTCGAATGAACTAATTCATACAATGATAAATGTTAATTTCGAAAGTAATGAACTTTGCTCAGATTTGATAAACAAGCGGTACGGTCATGAATACTACTTATAATTACGATTGAGGTTTGATATTATTATGTGATTTCATTCAAAATTAGTATCTAGGGGTGTTAGTGGACCTACATTATGAAAGGGGATATTTTTGATGTTTTAAATAATCATTTTTCTGATCTTATTCTCATAAATGAAATTTTTGAAACTACGTTTATATTATTTCATTATTTGACATATCCCAACCAAAAGAAGGTTAGAAAAATTACAACCGTCATTTCTTATTGAATATTGTCTATATGCAACTCGAGAGCCTCATGCAAAGAAAGAAAAACCAAAACGAAAATCATATTCTTTGTGTGACGTAAGTTAGTTGTTAAGTGAGCAATAAGCAATAACAGATTTAACACCGGTTGCACAAGAATAACTATTTAGAATACAAACTGAACATTGAGCAGAAACCTTTTTAGTCTGTTTATCACAGAATGAATATGACCTATAGCACACATATGAAAAACATATTTTGCATATTTGAATACAGTTTTTTTCATTTACATTAATGATTTTTCGTAATTATAGAATTCGTCAGCATGAATTATTGAAAAAAAACATAATGTCGGTCCACAAAGACCCCTGGATACCAATTTTGAATGAAATCACATAATAATATCAAACCGTACCGCTTGTTCATCAAATCTGAGAATAAATCACAAATTTCTTCATTTGATTTTATGAAGCAAAGTTCATTACTTTTGAAATTAACATTTATCATTGTTATGAATTAGTTCATTTGAAATAATTTAATTTTAACCCAATAAACCACGCGCTTTATCATAGGCATAGATAAATAAAAATCTAGTAGGTGGTAGGAAAACTGGGCTCATTTCCATAATCAATACTAATAAATCAGATTTCTTGTAGGAACTTTTTGAACAGAATATATTTTCACCTGAAATGTTTTATTTTACAAATATATAATATTCCTCCGATTATCAACTAAACCCACCGCCACTCTTTTATGGTCCAACTTACTTCAAATGTAAACAAATTCTCCATAACCTTTCATTACCCGCCCATAAGTTGTACAGAAAAGGATAGTCCGATACCCGCTTCAAAACACATTAATTGTATTGGTATAGACACCGTATAGGCATGGCAACTCTATGTCTTATTATTACTCTGAAGACTGAACTATTTGAAAGAATTGTTAAGTTGGATATGAAATATAGGTGAGGGTGGGTGAAAATTAATAGCACAAATAACACTATGCAAAGGTAAAATAAAAAACTTCCAATCGAACAAATTCAATTCGGACGCAGATAATACAGTAACTATATCGAGTAATGAACTCCACTGAAGCTCACGGTTACTGACTCTCAATTGCCTTTTGATCTTGGGTGATCGATCTTGTGCTGTCTTATGCCTTTTAATTAATGTTGTGTTCTCATTTTCCAGGTAATCAAATGAAGATTTTTTCCTACCTCGATACAAATACCATTTGTTTTCAGTATTCTCTTCCATTCGAATTTTTGTCAGAATCAGTAAATAGCAATCACTTTTTGGACTACTGGAAGAGAACACAACTCAGAGAGTTAGATTCAAAAATTTGGCGAAGTCGTTAAAAACAAAAGATCATCTTTATATCCACTAAAACTGCTGAAACTATTGGTGGAGTTTTAAAGTGAAAATATCAGAAACATGTTGAATAAATATCACTTTTTATTTATCAATATTCTTTAGAGTTGGGAGTAAACTGTCATTATGAAGAAAAAATAAATTGGTTCAACATTCTAAGATTCAGAATTATAGTCAAATGATTCTGATAACTGTGTCGAGGAGATATGAATGATGATATATTTTGAATTAGAATTCTCAACACTCATCTTTCCCAATGTTCTTACACAACATGAAGATCTGGTGAAAGTATTTGGTGTGAAAAATTATATTGAATCATATTGTGCTTAATGAAACTATAGTTCATTAAGAGACTTTTTTTGTGCACAATGGGAAGAAAAATTGTGATGGAGACCTTTATTTAGATTTTTTTGTTTTCCCGATAAATAACTACCAAAATTCAACGTGATTTTCGGAAAGAAAATTGTTCTATTTGTCAGTAACTTGTCGTATTCAATAATTTTGACGAAAGATGATACAGATATGTAACGTCTCGAAGGTTAAAGTCTTTCTCCATCTTCAGAATTGGAGACAATCTAATGTAACTTGCAGGTTTTTCTTTGATTCGTTTTATTTTCAAACGTCCTCGATGATGAACCCTAATTTCTTCCAATGAATTGATGAATGTAGCCGTTATTACGTAGTAAGATCATCATGAAAAATGGAAAGTAAAATTTTCTGTTTTTTTTTCCAATTGTATTTGTAACTATGTATTAGTTTAACAAACTAATACATTATATTAGTCCTTATAGGACGAAACTGCAGTAACTTCAGTTACAAATAAAAGTGGTAACAAAACCAAAAAAGTTTCATTTCTCATTTTTATCTAATTTCTTCCATAAACATAGTGTGAGAATATGTATTATTATATATAATATTTTTTTGTGAATATATTAACTTTTTCCAACCACCATGCTGTTATTACCAATACATTTTTTTCATATCTGTACTCATTTCTATAAGAAATTTTGACTATTTTTATTCAGTTTCTTACAACTTTTGGAGAAATATATTAAATTATTCTCATAAACCCATTTAATACATTACCTTCATTTAATGATAAACTGATGTAATTATTTTCTGTAGATTACTTTCCAGTTTTTTTTTCAATATTTTTAGGCAAAGTGTGTCTAGAAAATTTCTCGAACACTCGATGAATCACATTTTCGCTTCATTAAAGTTTCTATCAATCGGTACTCCCAAATAATTGACAGAATAAGCAAAATTAACATCCTTTCTAACTGATTATTGATAAAAGTTTGTAAATAGATATGAAATAAATGCAATCAACAAAATGCCAGAAAAAATGTTTTCGAACGTTCAGACACTTCATAAAAGGGTAATGGTAATGAAGCATTATACTATACTGAACTTTGTTTTATACAGTTCATCTACTCCAGAATTCTCCTGTGTAAAAATGATGGAAAAAAATATACGATTGATTATGATTTCTGCCAATTTTCTCTAGACTTTTTAGAAGTGTCATTCTTAACATATATGATTACAAACATTAAGAAAAAGAAAGAATTTATTTAGTTCACCGAGTAAATTTCAATATTTTAATCATGAAAGACATGAAAGACAGGAACAGGTAATTACCTGGATATCTTTTCATTGCAGAACTAATCAGATAGGCAGATTCTGTCATCAAGTTGCGACCTGTATTCAGACTGATGGGATGTAGAATGTACGCTGCGTGCTGCATCAGTGAAGGTAACGATGTTTTCAATACGCTAAAACGCTGTGGTTCAACGAACTCTCTAGATACTTTTACATAAAAGGTACATTGATATAGATGACGTGAATATCAGAATATTGCGATTTATAGATATTCGAACTATATTAAACTCGAAATGAAACTTTATGAGGACTCAATCCAGCGGGTAAATTGAGTGGAAACCTAACACATCTCATTTTATTGAATCTATTTTAATAACCTCCAAGATGATTTCATTTCATGGAGCAAGTTTTTTTGGCAATGCATCATTTCAGATGGAAAATAACAGTGAATTTTCGAAACTCATTTAGGTCCTAATGCTAAGAGTAGTACAGTAAACTTTGTTTCTCCTGAAATTAAAAACTTATTGTAGAGCAAGTTGACGTTGATCCTTACCTGAACTCTTAGATTCTAACAGGGAATGTGCCGGTATAACCTCCCGTATATTCGGGGTAGCTGATCAACAGAGCTGTGCATATCAGGAAGAATGATTTTCTCTGCCAAACAGGAACAAGATGAATGGAATAGAAAGAAAATACTACTATTGTTGTGGAGTTTACTGGTCCATTTCTTACCCTTCCTTGAAATGCAATATCTTAACCAGTGTCACTAAAAATTGATTCAATTAAATTTGCTATAATTCATTGCATTGCGGAAAAATTGAAAATGAATACATCTTTTCAGACCTCTACTTGAACTGTTAACAAGTTTCTTTTTACATTTTTTCCACACCACAGATCCTTGAACTTCGAATCGATTCTGGAATTTCATGGGAGACATTCGTCGTGCACTCGGTCTCCATAAAGGGAGGATTAAAAATTGCTGGTTTGACTCGTTCCGCTCCCGTCCTTAACTACATCCATACATTTCAAGTGAAGTAAAACTAACGAGGAGCAAGCGTGAAAATCGGATTGTTGGGGCGTTTCGTTCATTGAAGATGCAGGGCGTATAAATTGGGTGGTTTTTTGTAATACAGGGTGTCTGACTGGACCATTGGATAAAATGTTTTGGATCACTCCACCATGCAAAATAATTCAGAAAAAAATTATCTTACTCATTTATTGGTAGAGATATTTCATACATACTTCGCTCACCTCAGTTCATCACTAGTATCATGAAATACTTTTGACCTTATACCTGAAAATTTTTGCTAAGTATAAAGCTCTTTATTTCTTCTTTTCATTTGTTTCGCTATAAATTTTACCAGAGTGCTTTCTTCATAACTTGGATCGACTTATTCCTTCACCGGTGGAGAAATTACGATAAAAGACTTGAGAGTTGTGAAAAGTAATAAAGTAATGACAAAGTAATTAAGTTTACTACTTCCGGTCGATGTCTATGTCGCTGATTCAGTTGAATGATCCGTCCTTTAAAAAAAAACACTGACAGAAGTTATTCGTTCGTTTGTAGCAGTTACATTGATAAGTTTTTAAGTCTAGGTAGGCACCATCTAGCCTGTTCATATGAAATCATCAAGGGGACAAAGCTCTTCAATAATAATAATGATAATAATAGTATACTTTATTGTCATTAAGAATAAATGGACAAAGCTTGTGAAAAATACAATCAAATGTAAGTATAGAAATATAAAATGTGAATATAAAAACACCTACAAAAAAGTCAAGTTAGACCATAACTATAGTTCCACATAGAAATTTTGTCTCAACATGGTTGTGTACATACTTGTTTAAAATATTTCTTACATGTACCTGTTTCCATGTAATACAAACTAGTGTATACAATATGGCTAATATACCAGTAACGTTGAAAAAAATCAACACTTATATAATAGACTTATAAACATATATATACTTATATATAAAATAACATAAATAAACACACCCATTGAACCAGACAAACAAACATTTATAACTCAACAAGAATGTGAACAAAAATCTTATATAACCTGAATTCAAATATGCACATTTTGTCACGTAAATTTATCATTATAGAACTCTTGCAAATTATAATAGAGTCTATCAGCCAGAAATGTTTTTACTGTTATTGAAACATTTTGTTGGTCAAATTTGCCTGTCTTATATCTGAGGGCAAGTGATTAACATCTTGACCCCATTATGATAAATAGAATTCCTAACCAAATTTGTTAAAGGAATTGGCAATTTCAACGCGGTAGAGCGGGTGCTATAAGAATGGTATGAAGCCTCAAATAGGGACATATTTTTGTAAATGAGGCAAACTGTTTCCAAAATGAACAAAGCAATCACTGTTGAAATCTTTTGCTTAGCGAATTTGTGTCTGCATGAATCACGAGGTTTAATTTTACACAAATACCTGATAGCCCGTTTCTGCAGTACTAATACAGAGAGAAGTGCTGATGTATTGCATACTCCCCAAAACGGTATTCCATAACGTAGGTGACACTGACACTGAAATGAAAAAATAATAATAACCATTGAAGTCACCAGAAGCATCAATAAGAGAATTGACAGAATTCCTCCAGGAATTAAATTCAAATTCAGTAATGTTGGCCAGATCGCCGTCATAAAAAGTCAGGTGGTCACTTGAAAATCAAAGATTTGACGTGATATAGCCAACTGGATTTTGGTTTAATTGAAAATCGTCCACGTAAAACATGCCAGGTTGATAGAGATCTATGACGGTATTCCTGAATACAGAGAATAATGGTAAAAGAAACTGAAAGGTTAAATGGAGAAAATATGTCACAATTAGCTAGTAAGTTGCCGTTTGAATAATGAAAATACATTGAAATAATTTTTGAAAAAACTTACAAAAAATCGAAATATTTCCATAAGACAAATAGTATAACCCTTTCCCTTGTAGCACTTTTCAAGAGAAAAGACGATGAAGTTAGTATCAATACGACGTTTCATTGCTTAGAAGGTATCCTCATTTAGAAATTTTTAAATGTGAATCTGATTTTTTCGTCACATTATAGATTTTTGCAACTCCACAATATCAATAACAAACGCCATTTTTGTGGGGAATAAGGGATTTCATTGGTAAACTTCTAATTTTACTGCGGAAATTTAATGTATTTTCCTTTGTGAAGAATTCATATGAATAATGCAATAGTGTACTCGGGGTGAACAAGATATTTGCCTTTTTTACACCTGTGTGAAGTTTTCCATTATAATTAAAATTTGTTTTCGGACTGCCGAAGTTGTAAATCTCTGGATTTTCTTATTAGTCAGTGGTCTTCACAGAAAATTTCCTGCATATGCAATTGGCAATACACCTGAAAGAGTCGACCTTCCTGGTATTAGCCAGAGAAATAGTTGTTTTCTGATAGACGTCAGTCCATTAAACCTACTGTGTAGGTATATCGAGACTGAGTTGAACGTTTAAAGTTCATTTGCTTTAGATTTGTTTACTGTCAGTCTTCAAGCATAGCCCACTGACTAATAAGAAAATTTTTCTTCCTTATTCAGAGGAATCGGGCAAATTACGGATATGCAGTTGGTTAGTACCTCGTCCATTAGATGGAATGACATTTTGTGATGCTCGCTCCAACTTCGGAAGAGGAATCAAATACTCTGAGAGAATTCCGATTTTCAATTATGAAATATCATTGACTTTAGGTCGATGATGGTCACTATCTTGCACTGACGAGTGGCTTATGAGACTGAAACCGGTCTGCAAGTGTGCCCGTTCCAAAATTGAAGGTCGACTCTTTCAGCTGTATTGCCAATTGCATATGCAGGAAATTTTCCGTGAAGATTCCTACATTGACGCCTGTCAGATATAATCCCACGCCCTTCGTGGTATTAGCCAGGGGAATAGTTGTTTTCTGATAGGCGTCAGTCCATTAAACCTACTGTGTAGGTATATCGAGAC
>WOGO01007920.1:0-10893 GCA_015342085.1 Leptinotarsa defecta
TAGCTTTGTCAACGAGTTTATACTTTGGACAATAAAGCATATTTGATTTGATTTGATATGATTTCATATATTAGACAATGGAAGTCCGAACTAGTGAAATTCATCATGAAACATTGTCAATCACCTTCATACAAATTTTTCACTGTAATATCACAGTTTGAAATAGACTCATGAAAACGGATAAAACATTCGGAACAACCTAATACCTATGCAACATTCGGGGTTTTCTTATAAATATCCGTGATGTGGTCTCGACAGTCTGTCAAGGGGACATTTTGATCGAGCTTGTCGAATAGACTGCCTTTATATCTTTCCATCATAATCATGATTTAATTTCAAACACTTCTTGGTAAATATAAATGAGACTTTTAAATGAGTCTAAAATTCTCAAACTCATTTAGCCAAATTAGCGTAGCGATACGCAACATATGGAAACCCATAATTGATCGAAAAACGGCTAACTCCCACCAAACGGTTAGGTCCCGCTAAACCGGTGAAGCGGAAAGAGGAAAGAAGGATGACCTATCAATAGGCAGATCTCGGAGGGATTAGTCCAGTCATCACTCGAATACGATTATGCATACTAACATTCGAAACGTCGTGAAGTAACTTGGCTTGGAAACTTTCAATTTTTAATGTTCATTTCTTTTTTATTGTTCAATTTTCAATTGATGCTTGCATTTTGTTTCATTGTAATTTCAGGTTTTTTTGCTTACTATAATTGTTATTTTCCAGCTAATCTTTTTAGTTTCATTGATTCTTTCAGGGATTTCAAATCAATGTATATGTTTAAAATGTTTTTTCCGTTAACCAGCTAATGCACCTCTACGAACGACAACCCTCAGAAGTCGAAACTTGTGCATCGCATAAGATAAGGACAACGAGGTCTTACCTTTTACCGTGTGATTCCTAACACGGGTTGGACGAAGTGAAAATCAAGCATTCAGCCTGGGGCTTGAATCATCGACTCACACTTCGGCCGATTGACTGAGTGAACAAAGCACCCACGTCGAACTGAAATCCCATATTAGACAATGGGATTCCGAACTAATGAAATGTATTATACAAGCTGTTCATTCCAGTTCAACTCTTTTCTATTACTTGGAAACTGTCTCACTTGTACATTTTTTCTGAGTCTTCACCTCATCTGCTTATTGCGTTTTACTCCCATACAACAATATTGTGCCTTGAACAGTTTTATTTCTGTTTGTTTTGGGTTCTGTCGTCAGAATTATGTCGATTGAATAATTTCATGATGAGACATCTCTTGTCATCTGGATCTTTTTATGTAATGTTAATAATAATAATCATACGAGCACCTATGGGGTGGGCAGTGTATTCCTTGTATATAGACACCTCCATAGCTGGTCGATGCACTCAACGACTAGCATATACATAGCAGAATTATACGCTACATACCAATCTTTACTATTTTGTGAATTTGCACGAAACGAAATTCATTTCCTAATTTGTACCGACTCGTCGAATTCCATAGGATCGTTTCAAAATAAATTTACTTTTGACCCCCTTGTAAGGATTATTCTTGCCAGAATTTATATTATGAAGGAAAGCGGTAAAACAGCTTCATGTGAGTGTCTAGGCAGCTAGAATGGTTGCTAACTCCAACGGACATGAAGATATACCACTCCACCTAGAAGATCTGAAGAAGTATAATAAAACTAAAGAATAATCTAACTGGCAGACTCTTTGGAATGAAACTGACGCGAAAGTGAAATGCTCAAAACGAAGTGTGAATAAGCGAACCTCACCATTGAAATTGACCAGAAAGGAACAAGTTGTTCTCAGACGTCTGCGAATACAACAATACTAATAGTATAACATATACTTGTTGAATATCCAGTTATTTTATGTTGTCCAGGAGACAACATAACATAACTGGAGAATAAAAGAAATTCTATGTGATGATAGACGAACGTTGAGCAACCTGATGGCATTTTCTTAAAAGTCGCAGATTTAATAGATGGCTAATAACCTAGCAGTTGATGCCACAAAAAATAATACGTCTTTATTTACCATGAAAAGTACAATCAAAACAGACATAAAGAAGAAAAATAGAACAATTTTCAGTATAAAGGTGAATAGACGGAGTATCAAACAAGGATGTTTTTCAACTCAACCTGGGAATAGCAACAAATGAATAACATTACCAACAATAATATTTTTTGTATTGCCAAAGTCGAGGAAGGACACCAGTCTAGACAGTTGAGTGAGCCTTCAGTCTTTTTTTGAAATTTTTATTTTTATAAGATGGGTACTTGACTATGTGGGTACATTATATGAGAAGAACCAGGTGAAGATGAACTATTTGTGTTTGGGGATGACTAAAATTATTGAGAATGTTCTAACCTTCTTCAGTAAGTAATTAGGTTGACGAAATATCAAAACTTCATGTATGTTCGTGGGTAGATGCAGTGTTCTAAGTTTCTCAACCATCCTGATTCTTGCATGGCTGAGGATATGTGGTCATATTTCCAGATACCAAACAAGAAACGTAGACAGCTATTCTGAATACGCTAAAGTCCAAAAGCATTCAGTTATCTTAAAGCAGGTCCATATTTACTGCAATAAGAAATTTTTGATATGATCAGTGACTTTCATAGTTTAAGTTTTGAGTTTATGTTGAACAAATTACGATTTGGAAACAGCTACTTGAGAACGTTATAAGAATCTTGGTTCCGATAACTGTTTTAGTGAAGCAAAGTTCTGGATCAAAGCACAACACAAATTTTTTTATCTCTTTCATGGAGGGAGATATTTTATTCTCGATGCGGATTGGAAAAGGGAGTTGGTGAGCTCTCCTGTGTTCTTAGGTTTCACGGTTTCTTATATTATTCTGGGGTTTGGATTTCCTAATTTTAAAAGCTTTCTGCGAAATAACATTCACGTAATAGTAAATTACTACTAGTAAACATAAAAAAGTATTGTGGAATTCTTGATGGACAAGAATATTTCTGAATGTTTGATCAACAGCATGTATTTGAGAATTGAGGTTTTCGAATAGATAAAAATAACTCTCAGAATATTAATGACTTCATGGAAAGAGTTTTTTTTTATATATCATTTTGTTTATTGTTCTCATAATAACCTCATTCTTGATTTGAAAAAATACAGTAATCTGAAACGAATATTGAAACGAAATACAAACTTTCTATTTACGAATGAACATCGAATAACCTTCTCTCAATCAATTGAAAATAAGAGAATTCAAGTTCGTCTTTTCCATTCCAATTTTATTTGTTTCGAAATTTTTCAGCTGTCTGAGAGTAAAAGGAGATTTCGAATCATTTCTCTAAGACAGCTTGAGTAAATCTGTTTTTATCAGTATCATTCCATTTCTAATGAAAATTTCATGTAGCAATATCTGACAATATAGAAGTGAATTATTCAAAATGATGATCATCATTTTGATATTGTTATTGCAATTGTATGATTCTTAGATGGTATATGCCAAAAATGAGGTGAATATTTCAATTTTGCGGGTAACATACATTCGATTGAAGATTTCTTATTTTTTATTAAGCTGTTAGGCATGTTTGGTGTGTTGGTGAGAGGCCTGAAAGTTAGAAGTGTTTTGTGTGCTCTGCGATTTTCTGCTATTGAAAAAATGAATCAAAGAATTTCAATCAAATTTTTCGTGTATTGAGTACTCTAAAAACATTTGAAATATTGACAGTGGCATACGGTGATTGTACTCTGAGTCAGAAACATTTTTACATGCAAGCTTTTCACACAAGGTCGAGAAGATGTGAATAATGACGCTAGCCTTGCACTTTCCAGCACATCAACAACCTATAAAAATGTTGAGGAAGTGAAGAAAATCATTATGGATTATCGACGATTATCCATAATGCTGAGGATGTCGGCATATAGGTAGGCTCATGCCATTCAATTGTTTTGCTGAATTTTGATAAAAACTGTGTCAAAAGAATCGCTCAGGAGTTGCAGAATGGTGTCAACGTCGATCCAAGCATCATAACTGGTGAAGATTCATTGGCATATGGTTATGACACAGAAAATAAAGTCCAATAGTTCCAATGGAATAGCTCAGAAAAGCTAAGTTTAAAAAATCACGCTAAGTTCAATCAAGTGTCCAGGTTTTGCAGACAATTTTTTTCGCTTACCGTAGCGTAGTGCGTCAGGAGTTCTTGCCTCATGGTCGTACAGTCAATAAGGAATATCATTTCAAAGATAGGCACAGCTTGCGAGAAAAAATACGTAGAAAATATCCGGTATTGTGGAAAAACACTGTGTGGCTATTGCATCACGGTGATGCACCTCTCCACTCGACATTGCTTTTTTTGCCAAACCGTTATCATACCTCAGATTTGGCCCACTGAGACTTTTTCATGATCCTAAAATTGGACCACTAATAGTATTATTGTTATCATCGCTATTTTATTATTATCACTATTATCAACGGTATCCATTTGACAATTGAAATCGCAACAAGCAAGTTATGCATCTTTTTGAGTATCTTCTAGAATGTTTTGCATAAGTGGGTGCTGAGCGATAATGGTCTTTAAATTTCTGAAAAAGGAAGGTTTTGGTTTCCCACTTCTTCATATATATGCAAAAGTATGTGAGTCTTCATAAAGATGTGTACATCATTCAAAGAAGTAACTTTCAGACATAAACTTTAAGGAAGATCCCTCTCGAAACAACTACTTTCATACAAACACCTACTTTTATATAATGATAATAATAATAATACTGCAGGGATGGCCACTAACACCCTTGGCCTTTGGTGAGTTGCGCCACCACTTACTCAAACAACTGGTGCAAAACCGGACCCGCAGCCCAGGCGCACCCGGGAAGGAGAGCACTATTCTCCCCCTGGTGTCGGTGGACCCAACACTTGGTTCCTAGCAATCGAGGAAGGGGCCCCCACAATCGACCCGCTCGGAGGAGTCAGAGGCAAGGTGGTGGGGCCCATAACGATGATTTGCCTACCGACGACAACCCTGGCAATGAGAACGGATGCTTTGAGTGGAAGCATGAGCTAAGAGATAGCCTTATGCATTGCAACAAGAGTAGTGAGCCGCGCGAAGAGGGTACGGCTGGAGAGGAGACTCGCATCATACCACCAGTGGAGTCAATCCGCAGACGTAGGGCGCTACAGAGTTTGAGCCCCTGAAGTCATAAGAACTGGCTTAAGAAGAGGCATAAGAAGAGGCTGACATCTGGCAAATCAACACTAACGTGTATAGCGTCGGCCAATCGCTTTCCGAATCGGAAGGACGAACTCCCGCGAGAAACCTTTTCGCTTATTCCAAGAGCCATCACGTGTTGTGGATAGTCCGCCGACCGCTGATCAGGTGGAATCCTTCTGGAAGGATATCTATGAAAATCCGCAGCCACACAACTTAGACACTCCAGCCCCAGCGCAATTCGAAGCTTTCAATAGAGAGCTTCGACAGCCTGAGCTCAATGAACTGCGCAACCCGATAATCCCGGATGACGTTCGAAGAACTCTTGTGGGTTTCAAGAACTTTGCTGCTCTAGGCCCAGTTGGGCTGAACACTTATTGGTGGAAAAAACTAACAAGCACTAACCGCCATCTGGCCAGAGTTTTTAACTCATGGCTGAACGGAGAACAGTCGATTCTAGATTGGTTTGTCGAGGGACGGAACGTTCTCACTTTCTCATCTCCAAAAGCAAAGATTTGTCTATTCCTTAGCATTACAGACCGATAACATGCATGAATTCAGGTTATAAGTTATGTACAAGCATCTCACACACACGAATACTCACCGTAGCTGATCGAGTGTTCGAAGGCATACAGGAGCAGAGAGGGTCGAAGAGAGGAGTCGCTGGATGTAAAGGGAACCTGCTCATCGATAGATGTGTGAAGCAGGACTCGATACAATATAAGCGTAACCCCTCTAAGGCCTGGATCGAATACCGTAAGGCATTTAATACAATATCGCATGAGCTCGTTTTGCATCAGATGCTCAGATGCCTTGCGGTACCCGACAACATACTGAGAGGCATTGAATAACTGATACCATTTTGGCAAACTCGATTCACCATAACACCTGGTCAAGCAAAAGTTCAAACAGGGTGGGTCACTTTTAGAAGGGATGTATTTCAGGGTGATTTCCTCAATCCCCTTCTCTTCTGCATCTCACTATTGCCATTTTCCGTTGCGCTCAGAAATACTCGAGGGTATAACTGTGGCACCCCCGGAAACAGGAGGCACAAGGTCACCCATTTGTTTTATATGGATGATCTCAAAATTCATGCCTCTGGAGAGAAGGATCTCCATCAGTCCTTGAGGGTTGTGGAAGAGTACATGCAAGCTATTGGTATGAAATTCGGGATAGACAGATGTGCAATGGTCCATCTCAGAAGAGGACGATGCGGGGACTACGGAGAGGATGTACAGCTCGTAGATGGAAGCATCCTGCACCATTTGGATGCCGGAGAGGCGTATACTTACCTCGGGGTGGAACAATGCCATTCACAAGAGGTAATAGCAGTGAAGAGCTCTCTCCGCGGCAAGTATTAGCACAAACTTCGACAGATCTGATCATCGGAACTGTCGGGGAATAACAAAGTTGCTGCAACAAATATGCTTACCGCTTCAATCTAATTCTAGTCGTTTGGAGTAGTGAAGTGGAGTTGGAAGGAGCTGTATAAATTCGACGTAGAGACCCGAAAAATGATGCATCTCTATAGGAGTTTGCATCCCAAATCGTCCGTTCCACGGTTGTACTTCCCCCGACAACAGAGAATCCGTGGAGTTTAGAGTGTCTACATGATAGAATGATACTGGATACAGCCTGTAAAGTCGTCAGGATTTCGGGTCCCCTTCTCTGCATGATCCGTGACCAAGAAAGAACAGGAATTGAAGCATTTCTCTTCAGGGCAGCTACCCGAGCAGCTGTTGAACTCGGTATAGTTTTCGACACTGAACGAGGTGACCACAACTCTGTCACCTAGTTGGAATCCGTTCAGCAAAAAGCTCAGAAAAAGTCGCAGAGATCAGCTCTCTTCTGCGGAAACACAAGGAAAAACCAATGCAAGGGATCTTCTTCAATAACATTGGAGACCTTGGCTTATCAGGTCGAGTGGGCTGAAGTCATCATAGCTTGCCAGGATGGTGTCTTCAACACCTTAGTCTACCGCAGTCACGCGATGGGTATAGAGGTTGCTGACACAAGGTGCAGGGCCTGCCGCAAGGTGTCCAAAACCCTAATGTACTTGCTCTCAGCATATCTAGCATATGCGGTCTCGGCCTATATCCATCGACATAACACGGCCCTAAGTGCTATAATATCGATAATAATATAATAATAGTTTATTCATCAGTAAATCATAATACATAAGTATGAAATGAAGTAAATGAAGTACAATATACCTTGATGAATGAACGGATACTTCCACTGAGGGTAAAACTCTGTGTGTGGGTAAATTACAGAACAATAACAAAATAAAACAATTATATGAGTAGTGCTTGAGAGCTGAATAAATGAACAATAAACAATGGCATCACTGAAGAAACAATCGCAAGATTGCTCCTTGTGCGTGACAAAGCCTCTAGAAATGATAAGAATAATTTTACAAAAATCTTTTATATAGCACATAACACAAAATTTAAATTCTCACTATCCAAGTCAATTGAATAACACAATCGGTTTGAAATCTCAGTAAACATAATATTCATATTATGTTCACTGAGATTTCAGTTTTTCTAAAACTCACCAATAATAATAAAAAATAATAAAATATCAATGTCATACATTCCCGCATTGATAGACAAAATCAAAGGTTACACAAAAAAATATTTTAGAAACAAACAACCACATACAGACAGATCACGGAAGTTCATACTTGTTTGTGAAGAAAAGAAATATTGAAGTTTTATACATTATATATAGATATTGATAAACTAGGGAGATACAAATATTGACTAGATTAATAATATGAAATATATAAAATACAATAATATACATGTAATGAGTAGAATGCAGGAAGGGCAAAGTTCATATATTGGTAGTGCGATGTTCAAATTTCGTGTTTTAAAACTGTTTATCTTTTGTCTTGTGTTATTGAATCAAATTAAATTATGAACACTCTCACTAGGTAAGTTCTTTATAAATCTGACTAGTTTACTTTTGAATTGGTTGATATTGCGTATTCGGTTTTGCAACTGTAATTGAAACCCAAATGGCTCCACAAACAGTATCACAAATTCAACAACCTGCAACCGACTCAACATCCACCGACACCTTTCACAACTAACGTTATATTCCAGGACTCTCCGTAACAGACATGAAGATAGAACATTGAGCCACAGAGTGTACAGGAATTCAACACACACAGATAGGTACCTGAACAAAAACTCTAACCACCAACCACAACAAAAGAGAGGGGTAATTAAAACGTTGGTTGAGAAAGCAAAACTTATCTGTACACCTGAGAGTCTTCCTGAGACCGAATTGGAAGAATCTTAGGGAAACACGACGTGAAATATTAAGGCCAACAAATACTATTCAAATACTATACTATAGTTAGCTAGGGAACCCAGAGAACATTCAGCAACACTCAGAATATATCGGATTCCTTGCAGCTGCGGGTTGGTCCACATTGGAATCATGAATACAAATGTAGGTATTCGTCTCGCTGAACACAAGAGAGATCGTCGACTCGGACAAACTGACAAATCAGCTGTAGCCGAGCATGCTCCCAACAGAGAAGGTACTCAAATTATCTCGATCAAAGATGCAGTTATACTCGATCAATCTCAAAATTGCTACCCAGGAGTATATAGAGAGGCAATAAAAATTTTAAAACACAGGGATAATTTCAGTAGAAAAGAAGATGCAATGAACATTTATGAAATCTAGCTACCTGTCCTTAAAGGTACACAAAGTCAGGTAATCCAAATGAATGAAACCAAGCCACTCCCACTAATATTAATGTAAAACCAGAGTTGAATACTTTGCGACAATTACCAACATCGCCTTTGATAAAGCCTACCGCAGTATTAGACAAATAGTCAGGCATAGAAACCTACAGACCACGGCCAAAAAACAGGAAAAAGACTTTCACACTGCCACTCTACTATTTGGCAGTTGAAATCTACGAAAGCGCAAAAGGGCCACATATTTTTATTATTTGTTTCTTGGAAATTACAACTTTAAATCTCGAAATTTCGACTTTTATCCCGAAATTTTGACTTTAATCTCAAAAATTCGACTTTTATCTCGAAATTTCGACTTTAATCTCGTAATTTCGAAATTACGACTTCAAACTCGAGATTACGATTTACGAGATTGAAGTCGAAATTTCGAGGTAAAAGTCGGAATTTCGAGATTGAAGTCTAAATTTCGAGATAAAAGTCAGAATTTCGAGATTAAAGTCAAAATTTCGAAATTACGAGATTAAAGTCGAAATTTCGAAAAAAAAAGTCGAAATTTTGAGATTAAAGTCTGAATTTCGAGATAAAAGTCGAAATTTCAAGATTTAAAGTCGAAATTTAGAGATGAAAGTCGGAATTTCGAGATTAATGTCGATATTTCGAGATTAAAGTCGAAATTTCGAGATAAAAGTCGGAATTTCGGAATTAAAGTCTAAATTCCGAGATAAAGGTCAGAATTTCAAGATTAAAGTCGAAATTTCGAGATAAAAGTCGAAATTTTGAGATTAAAGTCTGAATTTCGAGATAA
This sequence comes from Leptinotarsa defecta, assembly GCA_015342085.1. Taxonomy (NCBI): domain Eukaryota; kingdom Metazoa; phylum Arthropoda; class Insecta; order Coleoptera; family Chrysomelidae; genus Leptinotarsa; species Leptinotarsa defecta. The sequence goes on from WOGO01007920.1 coordinate 9,693, forward strand.
AAGTCGAAATTTCGAGATTTAAAGTCGAAATTTCGAGATAAAAGTCGGAATTTCGAGATTATTGTCGAAATTTCGAGATTAAAGTCGAAATTTCGAGATTGAAGTCGTAACTTCGAGTTTGAAGTCGTAATTTCGAAATTACGAGATTAAAGTCAAAATTTCGAGATAAAGGTCGGAATTTAGGGATTAAAGTCTGAATTTCGAGATAAAGGTCAGAATTTCGAGATTAAAGTCGAAATATCGAAATTACGAAATTGAAGTCGAAATATCGAGATAAAAGTCGGAATTTTGAGATTAAATTCTGAATTTCGAGATAAAAGTCGAAATTTCGAGATTTAAAGTCGAACTTTCGAGATAAAAGTTGGAATTTCGAGATTAAAGTCGAAATTTCGAGATTAAAGTCGAAATTTTGAGATTGAAGTCGTAACTTCGAGTTTGAAGTCGTAATTTCGAAATTACGAGATTGAAGTCGAAATTTCGAGATAAAAGTCGAAATTTGGAGATTCAAAGTCGTAATTTCCAAGAAACAAATGATAAAAATATGTGGCCCTTCTGCGCTTCCATAGAAATCCACTGATGAATAAGTTCACCGGTAAAAGTATTCTGAAAAAAAATTCGTGAATGAGAGACAGAGCCTATCAGCCTATCCGAAATTTTACCAGTTTATCTTCTATAATGATAATGAAAATTATCCTATAAACTTCCTCATAATGATATATACTATAACAATAATTAACAGGTACACCTCAATCCGTTAGAGGTATCACAAAGGAGATTCATGAAGTTGATCATGTCTAGAAATTCACGTTTCTTGTTAGATCTCCTGTATAAAGAGTGTGAAGTTATGGATATGAGACAATTATATTACTATTGTACAAACGTGAAGTGTCATTTCATCAAAAATAAAGCGTCATCACGAACCCACGACTATAACACACGACATCGCGACCAACTAATCTACCCTACTGTTAAAAAGTCAATTTCACAAAGAGCATATTCTTTCATGGCAACTGAATTATATAACACCGTACCTCACAAAATAAGAAATTCTTATTCCAAATCAATATTCAAAAAACAAATAAGAAAACACATTCTCGTAAAAAATAGACAAATTAAAAAAATCTGTTAGAGTGAAATAAGTTAGTCTTAGTCAAATTTATCCCAAAGTTGTATCATACTGTATTGTAAGTAGCATAATCTT
>WOGO01007921.1:0-10893 GCA_015342085.1 Leptinotarsa defecta
TCATCATATTTTAGATATTCCTTTGTATCATTTTTTAAATCAAAACATACTGAAGAATGATGTAATGTATTTTGAAAAATTCGGTCCGATGGATTTTGAATAGACATATTTACGAATGATGAAAAAATTAAATCTAAGTAAACTTTTCTTGAATTTGGAATATAATTGATTTGATATAAATTATGGAAACTAAATGAATGTAATAAAGCTAGTGCAGGTGAGTTTTCTGGACAATCAACATTCAGACCAAGTTCTCCATTGAACCAAAATGCGTTGTGTATATTATAGTCACCACAAAGTCTTGCTAGTATAGTATTTTTCTAAAATATAATCAGCGGTAGCAGTATGTTCCATATAAGTATTCACTACAGAAGAAGGAGGAATATATACACCACCGAAAATGATTGTTGAAGCACCTATTGATATTTTAACATACAGATGTTCTGTATTGTCAGGATATATGTTGAATAACTCAGTTATTAAAGATTCTCTTAAGGCTATTAGAATTCCCCCTCCTCTTTTTTTATCGCTATTTGTTTGGTCTCTATCTAATCTATATATGTAAAACCTTTTAAACCCAGTTCACTATCGGAAAAGTCTCCATTAAGCTATGTTTCTGCTAAAATTATAATATAGTTTGAACACATAACACTTTGTTGACATTCTAATATTTTTGTTCTCATACCGCCGACATTTTGAAAATATACAGAAAACTGATTGGGTTTTACTTTTTTGCAGCCGCTTCAGTGATTTGAGGTACTCCAATCACATATCTTATTGTAACATTTCTCCCCACTGCTTTCTAGCATCGACTTCTTTTTTCATATTTTGCCAGTTTTTTACTGGTAGTGGAGTTAGATCAGCATTAATAAATTTTTTTTTCCTTGAGTGCATCTCTTTTTTCTTTTGATTTATTTAACTTGTTTGCATCTTCTACACTGGTAAAAATAACTTTCAACGTACGGTTACCACTTTTATTCTTCTGTCCAACTTTGAATATCTGTTTAATATGTAAATCCTCATGAGTTACTTCTTTAACTATTTCCTTAACAGTATTCAAGTCTGAGTTGTAAGAATTACCTTCTGCTAGATTGAATATCATAATATTGTTCATTCGTTTTTGTCTCTCGTATACTTCATTTATGACTGTTTCTTCGGAAAAAGATGTACATGTTTCTTTTTGAATATATACCTGGTTTATAAAAGAACACGAAAAAATTGATATGTGAATACACATACATACATATATACAGAACAGCGCATATACGTGGTTGAAAGGTAACACGAAATATCGCAAGGCTACTCGTGTTTCACCAAATTAAGATCACTTCTTCAATTGAGGAGATAAAGCAGTTACTTTGCGATGACAACAACTTAATTGTGGACAAATTTTGTAGTTCTGGTGTTTGGGCTAGGAGTTCTAATTCTAAATTTCGCGAAGAGAGTATAGGCTGTGAAAATGTTTGCTACTCGTACCAAGTGTAGGAGAATTCAATACTTTCCACAAATAAATCTACATCCTAGACTTAGTTCACAGTATTCTTCTTTGTAATATATGAACGATGTAGTTACACAAAGTTATAGTCGATTACCTCAAGTAGCGGAGTAGTAAATCCTTTTCAAGTTGCTGTTCCATAGGCGTACATAAATGATTCTGGTAAAAAGGAAAATATGTAGTATTTATTTCAAACAATAAATGGTATGGTATGCTTACATATAACAACTATCAATAGACTCTTCATAGTTGGATGTATACAGTGAGTATAATAAGCAAAACTCGCATTGATGATTATTAGATTTAATATAATTAAACCTACTTTAAACATACTTTCTATAAAAAGTACTTTTGCGTCTCAATCATTGTTGTTATAAGTAAATTATACTCAGTGTGTGATTCAGAATGGATACTTCAATTATCTTTCCAGTGAAACGAACTAGGAAGACTAATTTTTCTGGTAACAAGAAATTATTATATTAATTATTATATAAATTATATAATTATTATATAAATTATGTATATGGCACTCTCATACACTAAAATTCTTCGTATACCGTTGATATTCTGGTGGATATTCTGTGTTCGCAAATGACGAGACTTACAAAATCATCGATATATAAATTCAAGGTGACCAATATATGTTTCCAATGATAGGTAGAAATGAATTGTGGAAATCTTTAAAGCAATTGAATTTAAGTTTGGAAAAACGAAGCAGAAAATCGCTATCTATCAAAAATAGTGAAATTATCTGGTAGTGGAGTTTGGACGTAAGAAAAAAAGATTTGTTATCTGGATTAACCTTGGCTCAATGAAGGATGTACCGTTGGAAAATTGTCAAGTATTTTCAGAAGGCTGGTTTACCGGATTGAAGTGGTCTTCTGGAAAAGGAAAGCGACTAATTATTACCAATATTTAAAGTGTTGATGGTTTTTTTGTGAACAGTTTACTGATGTTAGAGTCAACGCAATTCGGCGATTGCCACGTAGAATATTTTGAGCAAATGTAAGACCTCAATTCACCTTACTTTGTGATGAATTATTCGTTGAAAAATGTTTTCATTGTATGTTAAAATGAAGCTAGTTTCTCAAAATATGTAAGCGACAAGATGACACAGAAACAAATCATTGCGACTCAATCATGCATTGCGAGCTTAATCCTATATTGCGAACTCAATCTCATAAAACTTGTTTGGGCTCAAGTAAAGAGTTTCGTTGAAGTTTCATCATGCTACAAGTTGCCATTTCAAACTCCTTAACGTTATTTTTCTTTTGAATCCAATATAAAATAAGCCCAAGAATTGAAATATTTAAATGAAATGATTGAAATGAAAAACAAGTATGTAGTTGAGATTATATATATTTTATCAATCCCACTCTTCTAGTTTGAATTCAGTGTTTTCCAAGTTATACATTTTTTAAAAACATTGTATTAAAAGTGTCTAACAATGATAAAAACAATTCTGAGCGTGATGAAATCGAATATTCAATTAACTCTTACCTATTCACAGGTTCATTTGGGTTTTTGTATTATGTTTTATTCAGATTCAGTTTCTATATACGAAATTTATGTATGTTCCTTTTTTGTCATTGTAATTTTTGTTATAATAAAAAAGCGAACAAAAAACACTCGTTCCTTCCATTTGAAGTATTAAACAATAATCACCAACTGAAAATAGTTTCTGTGAACGTTTGAATCAACTATTTTTTCGACGTAATTGAATCTTGTGTGAATTTTTTCAACTATTTGATGAATTTATGAAATCAAGTGAAGGGTAAACAAGCCACTTTTTCTATTTTATTTTTTTGTTAGCACTGGATGAATTTTGTTTTCATAATTCAGCAAAGGAATAATGACAAAATACACCGATTTCCTTAGTAAAAATTCATGTTCCATTACAAAAATAGTGTTTTCAAGTTTTAATGAATCATTTGTGTTGTCAAGAGCCAATCTGAAATTTCCATTATCGTAAGCTACCTTGTACCTTTCTTCCCACGATCTCAACAAGGCAATTAGTTTTAATTATTAGGACATGCAGGCAGTAACGGGTGTAACAGAAGTAACCTTGCTACTTTTCTCTAGTGAAATATAGGTCTACAGCTAATTGGGCTGAGAAATAACTTACTCTTAACGACGACACCTGCAATGTGGTTGCGGAAAATTGTGTCGGAGACCAAAGTTTCGCATACTTGACAATAAATATATTCTACAGACACCTTTTATACCATTGGGTAGGATTCTTGATGAGCAATCGCGATCCCAGCAAACAATCTATACGAAGCTCTTAATCATATCATATACATTCCCTGAAAGTTTTTTTCGAAGGACGCAATACTTCTTACTGTTTCTTGGGGAGGTATATAACCTTTTACAATCTGACTAATTGAACTCTTCAGTGTTCTATATTACGCAGTAATTTATTGGGGTGAACTTTTCAGTTTGTCCTTCATTACACTTCAGCAGATCCTCTATTGATTTAGCTCTGTTTATTTTTCAGATCGTGGAAGGCTATATATCAAAAAAAGCAAGAAATATATCATACATGTTTCAATCTGCTGCCTATCCACCAGACCAGTATAGATTATTATTTAGAATTCATACCATGTCAAGGCTTGAATTGTTACAATTGTTACAAGTTAATATTCTGATGATAGTTTGGACAGACTCGAAATATTTGATTATCACCAAGAAATCGACTCCATATCATACAGGGCTTGCTAAAATTACTATTATGCATAAAAGTGGTCATACGTTCATTTTTTCAAATGAAACCCTTGTATATTACTCAATAAATTGATAGATGGTGCAAAATGCTTCGAGATAATATATCACGTCCCTATACCTAAATAACAAAGTTTTCTCAATGGAGTCACTTCTTCTAGAAACATTTATTGTTTTTTTAAATTTGGTTTTAGATAGCAGTGGACTTATCAAGCTGAAAACATTTTGATTACTTTCATGATTGATTCAAAAATTGTTATTGACGGTGTTTCAAAACGTATTCCAAAATGAATACAATTATCGATTATTCAAACGAAGTTCTTATGAAATTATTTATCACACATGAACACAGAGATCAAATCATTGTCAGAATTTGCAGAAAATTCAACAAATGTATCCTGAATTAACAGCAATGAACGAGAGGAAGTTTGTAAGGTTACAAAATAATTTCTTCAACTATGGCTCAAAGTTTCCAGGAATTAACTGTAACAAAAATCAGGCATTTCTGGGTGAAAAGTAAGAGTTTCTGAACATAACAGAATTAGGATGATTGAAAATAACAAAATATCACATATTTACAATAAATACTGAGAATGTTGTCCTGAATATTCTAAACAATTCAAAATGTTTTTTTGTACGCGACTTGTGGTTGCTTTTTCAATTTCATGAGGATCCAGATTTTCAACACACCCTACTGTTTGTCGTCGCAGTTCTTTTTTGGTAGGCGGTTCTTCTTTGGAAAAAGGCCTATAAAAAGTCAAATCGCGTGAGATCTGGTGATCTCGGTAGCCAATCCCACGGCTCTAAACGCCTAAATCAGCGATTGTGAAACATTTCGTAAAGTTTCTTGGAAACATCCTGAATGGCATGAAACCACGAATTTCTTTGCTCCTCTAAAGGCACATCTTCGAAAAAATCGAAAACAGTCTTCCTTAATATTTGGAGATGTCTCTCTGGTGTAAATCTTGATAAATGAAAATGCTAATTTTATTGTTATTCAAAATACAGAAAACATTCAGGTGAAATTTTTCTCAGAAACCCATTTCTTTCGTTACATGAGGATTATAATCAGCCCAAAAATGTTTATCCTTCTATTAAAAATGTTAAATTTGATGAGTTGCTTCAAATTAGTTTTAACAAACATTCCCAATCCTCCTGTATATGAATTAAACGGGATTCGCAAAAATGCACTCCACGTTCAAAGTCTTCTGCTTTGAGAGCTTTAACTCTGGTAAATTTATACGGATTCATTTGGTGGTTTTTCAAAATTTGTTGTATTGAAGCATGTGATACACCTAAATCTTTTTCTGCACTGTGAATAGAAGTATTGACAGTATTGAAGTAAGTAACAGGTTATGGTAATGTAAACGGTGTTTTTACCTTTGAGCCAGAGTTAAGGAAATTATTTTGTGATCTTACAAACTTCCTCTTGTTCATTGGTGTTACCTCAGGATACATTTGATTGAATTTTCTGCGAGTTTTGAAAATCATTGAAATGAACCAATTTTTCCAGTTTGTAGACAAACATTTATGAATACGAGAAGTTACTGACTAATTGGACTTTCCAGCAGTTTATATTAGGCAGTAACTTTTCGGGTTGTCATTTTCAGTTTGCCCTTTACTACACTTCAGCAGATTCAATATTGATCCATTTTTTATTTTTTCAAATTGTGGAAGGTAATAAACACAAAAAACAGTAAAAAATTCATTCATCTATTGTTACCTAGTTGTTACTGCAACTTCGACCGCGTAGAATTTGGTTTATCACATTAAATTTCATGACAGATCATTTTAAACAAATAGTTACATTTTTCATCAACCAAAACTTCAGATTTACAACTCCAAAACTGACGACATTCAATACAACCTGTGAATCCCTATTTCCCCCATTGGGGCTGGAAATTCTTCATTCCCTTTCTTGATGCTTATTTACGCTATACAAAGAACTTACCTGCATATTTCACAATTCTAGTTTCAGTAGCTTCGGCTGTACGTTGATATAAGAGCGGGCAACAGATAGTAATTTATATTTTTACTTTAAAAATACGGCAGCAGAAAAAATAGACCAAATGCACTATATAGTGAATATCTTCGAGAATCGAATTATGTTATCTATAAGGAATTTCGCAAAACTAACACAACCATCAACGACGTCTGCCCTTGCGCGTCGGCCCGCGTTTGAGTTGCGTTCTCGGCGATGGCGCTTCATTGCTTAGACAGCTCCTCTACTTCAGCGCATTGTCCTCCGTCGTCTTACAGTAGACGCGACGCGTAACGGCTTACTGCGTTGCATCAAGTTGATTTTATCGTGATAATTTTTAAACGATTTGTCCAAATTATTACTCAACGTAAATGACAAATTTTATTTATATTAAATACTTAAAACGACAATTGTATTAATTTTTATGATAATTTGACATATATTCTGAAATGTGGATTGTGAACAAAGTATACAAATTAATTGTATTAATGGTTCGGTATTTTGCATGAAGTGGCTACCACATAAGAGGTAAATATATGCTATCGCGGACTTTTATTTAGAACTATTTAAGATAAACAATCTACCGGAACATTATCTGCATGTAACTCCAACAGTATAGGCAGCGTACGCCAAAATAGCTTTCAGGGACTTACTTATTACTAACAGGGTATAACCTGTATTTATATGAAGTTTCATCTAAATCCGTTCAATGGTTCAGACGTGAACTACATCACAAATCGTGAGGTGTAGTTTATGAAATTACTATGGATCTTCATCAAATAACGGCCGAATCAATCAGAAAAAAAAAAAGATATATTTGTGTTGTGGAAATGTGGAATTGGCCGCGGTGATAGTGCGCACTCCTCACCATTGGAAGGCCGTAGGTTCGATTCCCGCCTCGACCAGATATTTTTCTCGAGAAAATTCATCTGGTTGAAGCTGGGATGATTCTGCAACCGTGTTAGGGGTCACACGTTAAAAGATAAGACCTCGTTAGTCTTTAGCTCGCAAAGGTTTCTCAACTTCTGAGAGTTGTCGTTCGTATGGGGGCGACAGCTCCTTAACGGAAAAACAGATTTTTAACAGATTTTAACACAGATTCCTCCACGTTATGTTGAAAAACTTAATGAATATTTCAGTCGGGTTTGAAGGCCGTCAATTTTCGAAATTTCTTCCTGAAGTTTCGCTGGAGCGAGTAGCTAGCTTCTTGAGTTTATATCTTAGATCGAAAATCAAAAATTTTCATTTTGTAGAATCAATATTTCATTCATAGAACCAAATCATTCATTTTCTGAACCGAAATGAATCAGTTTCAGTTCCATCAGATCCCAAAACTCACTTCGATTTCAAGTGAACCATTTCTATTTTTGAAAATGGTATTACAATATTACGTAACAGTTTGATGAATGGATTCATATTCTAGCTAATATTTCTTATTTCGAATTGGATTCTTTCCAACCACTTTATGCACTATGAAATATGTGCATAAAATGGATGAATATTCCGGTGCATTAGTCAAAACGATGTCATAGAACAATATCTATATTCAGCGTGGAAGAGTTACAGTAAGAATTTCAGGTATTCCTGTCGGTCGTGAGTGGAAAGGTAATTCATATGATGCATGAAACGAGTGAGACTCGTAAAATTTCATTCGATATTATTTTACGAGTCGTCTTTTATAACAAATAGATTGTCTGTCCTTTGGTGGAAATTGCACGTTGGAAGGTAAGACCTTGTGATTGAAACCTTAGCTTAGTAGTTCATCAGGGGACAGAACACTTTAATGGAAACACCCATTTTTTAAAAAACAACAAATAAAAAACAAAATTAAAAAAAAAATTATTTGTCATTTTGAACCATTATCTAATATTTTATCTGATTTCACCAACAGATTTTCGATTAAAAAAAAATGAAAAACTTCCCCTTACCGTCAATTGGGGTGACGTTGTCTTCTGGCGTAGCTTTGCCCAGTTTTGAAAAAATATATTCGCGCCTTCATCGTAAATAGCTGAAACGGTTTTTGAGGTACTGTAGTCGATGAAACATACCTCCTCAATGACAACGAGATATTCTATAGTTTGTAGGTCGTTCCAGATGAGTGCTATCACCAATTAACTGTTTCATTTGTAATGTTTGTTATCCACGAGAATTTGACCACTTCCAAATTACATATACACAGCTTCCACGGAAATAAGGTGAGTTTCATTAGTAAATGTAATGAAGAATTTAATCCACTTGCAATTTCGTTTCTGCAGCCAACCTGTTGATTATTATTCAAGTGGGCAATGTCACCCCACTTTTTATTTAAAGTGTTACATTGTAATTTTATTTTTTACTTTCTCATCCTTCAGATAGAAAAAGCATTGAAATCACCAAAAACTACAGCTTATTTTATCCACAACATTTTAAAAACTTTCATGTCGTTCATAACACTTCTGTCGACAGTCCTGGCAACTGTATTAGTTATTTTTGATTTTTTTAACAATTTTTGTATTTACTGTGACTCTTGTAACACCCTGAGGAGGTGGCTTTGCCCATCTTTCATTTATAGCTTTGTTATACAAAGAAAACATCTGTTGGGCAAAGTGACCCCACTTCACGAGGTGACTGCCCACCCATATTTCATTTTTTCTTTAAGAGGGGGAATGATATAATGAAAATAAAATAACTCCATAAATCACATCTACAAAAATCACCTTCCAAAGGTACAATGTCCCCCCAATTGACTGGTATTCGTTATTTTATTGTAAAAATATACTCAAAAAAAATTTGGGAAATAAAAAATAATTTCTCGGGCATGTCGATAACTAACAAAATCTATTTTGTTTTGATTTGTCATTTGATTATATCATCTTTGCGAATTGTGGGGAGGGACTAGAAATGGATTATATTTGACAAAATACTTTCAACAGACTGGCAGAAGATGTGTGAAATTTTTTTTGGGTTTTTTGCTCCATGATTTAACCCGACAATTAGAATGCAATCAGATGCTGATAGATTAGCCGACAGCTTTTCATTCAGTCCTTATCACATCCCTCAACATACCATTTTAAGAAATATACTGGAACCACTCAGAAAGCACCTTCCGTGAACCACATACCCATTTGATTTTTTAAACAATGCGCTCAAAAAATGTCTCGTATCCTATTTATTTTATTCATTAAGTCTATCAAACAAGGATATTTTCCAAAAAATATGGAAAACTGCACTTGTAATTTCCATATTCAAAAGTGGTAATGAGTTATTGTGGCCCTGTATTAAAACTCTGTTCAATTTCCAAACTTCTTGAGTCAATTATTTGTGACTATATATACTTTGATGTTGGATCCGCAGTCAATAATGAACAGCATGGATTTGTATAACATCACTCTTTTGAAACCATCTTATTTATCTATACTAAATATCTTTTGAAGAGCATGAACAAATGTTGCCAGGTTGTTGTCATCTATACCAAATTTAGCAAGTCATTCGACAAAATAGATTATGCATCTCTACTCGACAAGTCGACAGAAATCTGATCTGCTAAGATGGTTTCAGTCGTATATTACAAATAGGTCTCAGGCAGTCACTCTGGGTGCGTTTTGTTCTCGATTCATTAATATCACTTCTGAAGTTCCTCAAAGCTCTCATCTCAGGCCTCTATTCTTCAACATTTTTTCAACGATATATCTAGTTGCTTCTTTTACTGCCATTTTTCAATGTATGTTGACAACTTTATTGTGACACGTACCAACGATTCACTTCTCATATAAAACGATATAGATACTCTTGTGAAATTCTGCGAGAAAAACTCTCTATTCCGGAATCTTAAGAAATGGCAAATGCTTAATGTTTACAAGAAACAAAATTATTCGCAACCACCAATATTAAATAAACAAGCAGCAGCTGAAGGAAATATCTGAAGTCAAAGACTTATGACTCTAAACTATTATTTGACTCGCAAATTAACTATATTGCGAAAAAGCTTACAAAGCTTTCGGATTCCTGCTCAGGACTTGTCATGACTTCAGAAATACTAACTCTGTTCGTACAATTTACATGGCATATGTGAATAGTCAGTTCAGTTTTGCTTCAGTTATATGGAACCCCTTATATATCTCGTATATTAAAAGACTTGAATCTATACAAAGCAAATTCGACACCTATATCAATAGAAATTACTTTCATAATCACAAAGATCCATTACAGATTGAAATACAAGTCAATTGAATATCATTGGCAGATGGATGCCAAATAGCTGATATTAAGTTCATATATGAAATAAATAATTGTTGCATCAGCAGCTCTATATTGAACCAACTTTCAATAATTGTACCTCTGTATAATACCAGAGGAACATATTCATTCCAAACAAATCAAAGTGAAACTAATTACTATTTGAATTCTCCCCTAAATAGGTATCGATAGATATTGACATCTTTTCTTATTCCCTTGCAACTTTCACCAAGTCTTTCAAACGGTCGTTAATCATCATTTCCATGTCTAGCTACTGTAATTTGCACTGCACTTGATCAACAACTGTTCAAAACACAATATCCCATGAATTGAAGGGGTTATATTTTTAGGAGTGATTAATTTTTGGGAAAGAAAGTTTTTGGCTTTCTACTACTCCATCTTTATATAAAAAACAAGGATGAGGGAATCTTCCAAGGAAAGGAAGGAAGTAATCAATTTCAAAATAAGTAACTCTGTACAT
>WOGO01007922.1:0-10893 GCA_015342085.1 Leptinotarsa defecta
GTTAGCATCTTCAGGAGAAGCAAATTGATACTGAATCTAAAGACAAGGGTTAGCTGTTTATATACCTAAAGTTTTTTGGTCCGATGTGGACTTTGTTAAATGATGATTATCCTAATTGATTTTTCGGTAATTAACTAGTAGAATCACTACCTGCAAATTAATTTGTCCGCTTTTTAAGCTATTGTTGACTGGACAGTTTACAAAAACCGCAACACGTGTTTCGCGATGCAATAGCTTTCTTAAGGGTTTTCATACCCTACTTTGTATTTTTTGATGGAAGACTGCAACACTGGACTGCACACATATAAGATCATTCGGCGGAGGGTCGGAACAAAAATTGACCTATCTCAGCAATTTGTGCATGCATCTTCTGACTCTGGTCGTTGTCCCGTTTTTAAATATAATCGTTGATTATATTTATATATATTTTTGATCAGTAATTGAATAGTTGGTTGATTCATTGTTGGGGACAATAGGTATTTAAATTTGAGATCTCAACCGTTATAAAGGTTTTATTATACAATGCGGACGTAAAAAGTCCCCCCACAGCGTTTGGCATTAAATATCAAGGTCGGGCAACATTTTTGTGAGAACATTCTTTTTAGTACTTTTTAATAACAAAAACAAGAATGTAACGTCACTCGCTGCCACTCATATTTCTTTAACGAGAAGGGAGGTTTTGTGATACAACTTTTAGTAGGTCTTTCAATACTCCATCCAATACTGGCCATGTAACAATCAAGATTCTAACAACCACTCTCTAGGAAGTACATGGATGAAGTTTAGGCATAGTAAAAATCAACCAGTAAGTGCACTCCCACTACTTTCATTCATGAATTCACAAAGTTTTTGGCGGCCTTGAAACGAAGTGTGCAGCCAATTTCGTTTTTTTACCAAAGGTGTGCGCTCATATAAAAACGAAATTTAAGATCATTATAGAATTTTTTGTGGTAAATTACTTATAACCAACTACAAAAACTAAAAACAATAAGAATAACAGCGAATAAACTATACACAATATCAATTTCTGACCGTTTATTATAACTAATCCGATGCCTGTGCTACCGTCGAATCCTTCGATACTACAGCACTGAACGCGTTGGATGAGTACCTCATCCTAAGAGCGGTTGAAGGTACCCGGCAACTCGGGCGGATCACGTGGCAAGAGAGTCTACTGGTTGTATTATTCTACTGTGGTTTGAGTTCACATCTACCTTTATAAAATTTGCCAACATAAAACACTTGACTAACTGTTCATAAACTTGGAATATGCGTTGTCAAGTCACATTTATTGTTGGAAATTGGATTAGCCATTCCTGAGTAATTAGCTGTTTAGATCTCTTCCGAACAGGTCGATTTTCTCAGTCAAAATACCATATTTTCGAATTGAAAGGGGTATATTTTTAGCAAAATTAATTTTTACGAATGAAAGGTTTTGGCTTTCTACTTCATCGTTATACAAAAAAAGAAAATGTGAGAATCTTTCAAAGAAAGGAAGGAAGCAGTCAGTTTCAAAAAATTAACTCTATACAAAGATTTGTAGATCATGCAAAGAAGTAGCTTTTAGTTACTGAAAGTTTCTTTTTAACTGTAATGTTATTTATGTGTAATAATTAAGAATTTTATTTTGTAAACACTATGACTGAAATTAACTATCTATTTATCTTCGATGCCATATCGTTTCATTCAAATTTCAAGGGCCAGGAACTTATAAAAATACCGTTTAAAATTCAATATAATTGTTTGATTAACGACTTCATTAGTGAAGACTTAATACATCGGACTGAAGTCTTGGATTGTATGGCAAATAACGTGTTGCGGTTTTTGTAAAACCCTTTATAGTGAAAATCATACATACAACTGTATTAATTAGTTTTTTTTATACACCCTTTCAATTTATTCAAAGTGTATATGGTTGGAATACTCTGAATCATCTGATTTCATGATTTTGACAAAGATGCATAGAAACCTGGTGTTTTAACCGATTCGCTTTCGTTTCGTCTCGTACAAGAATCGAAATCTGTCGCCCCTATTTTGTTGAGTTATTTAATTTAATGTTAGGTCGGTCGGTAGCCAAGCGGTTCGGCGTGGGTGCTTTATTCACTCACTCGAATTGATTGCCGTGTTGGTCGGTGGTTCAAGCCCTAGTCTGAACGATCGATCTTCACTTGCTATCGTCCAACCCGTGTTAGGAATCACACGTTAAAAGGTAACACCTCGTTAATCCTTAGCTCGCAGAAGTTTCAACTTCTGAGGGTTGTCGTTCGTAGGGGTGCGACATCTGGTTAACGGAAAAACAGATTTTTTTTTTAACAGATATGTGAATACTGTCTTTGGGCTCTTCCCGTTTGTATTTCTATAAAATCAAATGAATGAGTAAACAACTTCTTGATTTTCATTATCATCCACGTGGATTTTTTCTGTTGTGGTAAGTTAACCTGCTTCACGTTATTGATATAATCTTGTAATATAATTTCCGCTCCCATACCCTTCTTATTCCACTACGTTACGCCCCTGGTGCAACTCATTGATTAAACCCACTAATCACCTTATTAAAGTTTAATTTGTAAACCCACTGAACTTGATGGAAACCTCAACGTGAACGGGGTGAGTCGAATTGAATTAAAACAATCTAAATGCGATTTAACATAGGAATTCAATATTATCAAACCTATAGATAGCAGATGTTCCGTGACTGACAGTTCAGTTTGGGAAATATAATGGAAGTGAATAATGGTGAGATTGATTATGCGAGAGAATTCGATTGGTTTTTCTCGATTCTCTTCTGTCAGTGAATGATTGAAATGATTGTGTTGTAGGTTGGAACATCTTATGATTTATTCATAGATTTTGAGTCAATTGTGGAAGATGTTATTGAAAAATACATTCCGGGAAAATACTACTGTGATAGGGTTATTCGAAAAGACATTTTCAGCATCCAATTGACGACCAAAGAACAACAAATACTTACATTGCATACCAAAATATCCCTCACCCCGTCTTTCAGGAGGGACATGATATCGTTGTCGGATATAGAGATTCCTTCTAGTTATTATTAGTAGAAAACTATACTGAGACGTCACTGATCGCATAGAAGGTGTTGGCAATGGAGAGATGATTTTGCTATACCTTTTCTTCACCGGTTTCTTAATAATAAACCAAACTAACCGCATTTATTATCGTTAGTTGAATTTCACGTTCCAACCAAAAGAACAAGTTTGAATACGATGTTTCATATACAGAACTTCTGCTCTATAGGTGCTCCACTTGCAGGTATGTTACATCATCATGAATTGTTTATAGGGGAGCGGTGGGGGCACTTTGTTATAATTTTTAGATAATTGTCATTATGACAAAAACTATCAAATGATTCATACATTTGATTGCTTTTATCGTTTGTATGCCTATTCAGCTATTGATATATGATTGAAAAGTAATTGACAATGGACAATTTAACAAAAAAGTCGATTATAACAACTTACCCCCAATTTGGGGCTATTTGTTACATGACGATGTTACGGTAGAGAAATAAACAAAATCATCAATGATAAATCATTTTTATTAAAATATCACAACGTTATGAATGAAATAGATCACTTTGGATAGTCTTTCAACATTTATGAGTAATTATAATATCTATATCGTAATTTTAAAAGAATTGTTTGTAGAAAAATAACATAACTTTGGCAGGATTTTGTTAAATCTTATAAAAAAACACAGAAACTTCGTCTGCTACTAACAATTTGTAGTGAATTATTCATACTCATCAGTTATTTCAATAAACATTCAGCAAACCAAAATAGCTACTATGAATTCTAACATTTTTAAGGCACTTATATTATAGACATGAAACATGTCTATAATATAAACATGTAACATGTAACAACTTAACTCAAAAAATCGTAACCACCTGCCCCCTGGTACGTTTTTAAATAAAAATTTAAGTCACTTGTATTGGATATCGATAGTAGAAAAAACAATATTGCAAATTGAAGGTAGATATATTTCGAACCTTCAGAGCTAGAAATTCAGAGCTAGAAATTTTGAGAAAATAAAAAATGAAGACATCAGGAATCAAATATTTCGTGAAAGATTTTTTCACTTACTTGGTTGAATTCGAAACACATGCACACAACCTAGCAACTTGGCGCTTGGTGGGTCACTGATCGTTTTTATGTGATGCACAACATTATAAAAAAACAAATTAGTTCAATCATGTCCACCAAAGGGTTTAAAATCCCGGTAAATAATCGTGTAACTTTTTACCCCTGTGAAAACGTGTCCCTCGCTCCCCTACTAATCGATATAGATTAGACAGATTCCCTAACAAATTCAAGGAAGAGAGTCATTATACAGCTTGTGACAATGGCTTTGTAAGATCATCACACTTATTGTGTGATCGCAGTAACTAGCTTTTTTTCATTTTTCTTTAATATTTTATATTGTGAGTAATAAGGTCATCCTTGTAATTAAACCTATATGATATGCTAGGGTAAATTGATAAACAAATAAATAAACACTTTTTCAATTGTCGAAGTGAGTGAGAAGTATGAAAAACTATTCACTGTATAACACAGTATAACTAAATCGATTTATAAATAAATAGATCCTTGATACAAGTCATTTGTCTTTTTTATACAAGAGATATTATATAATTACGATTTTGTATGAACAATAATTTCTGTTTTGTTTCTTCTATTGCAAATTCCAGTTAGATTAGGTATAGCCATCAGTTTGTGATCTGGCAACAAGAAAACTACTATAATGAAGCCGCCTGAATTTGTTTTCCGAAAATTAAAAAACCTCGACAGACCGATTCTCTCTTCATCTTAGTTCAGCACAGATTTGAAAGTCAGAATTTGTACGAGCTGAAGATTATCGAGGTTGCACCTCTCAAAGTGCGATTCCCAGAATGGGTCCCCCGTTACACAATGGAAATCGAAAACTCCACGTTCGAAACAAAGTTCACATAGACGTTGATCGAATTAAAAATGAACCACTCACGCTCATCAACTGGCTACCGTGAAACCAAGTACAAGGTGAACTTAAGTTCTTGTGGAGTCATGATTTGTATCGTAGGTTTGCAGATTTTTCAGAAAATGATTATTTCAAAAGAACAATTCGCTCAGACCAGTCCCAACTCACCTACACTTCGGGTTAATGGACTTACACCTATCAGAAAACTACTACTCCCCTGGCTAATACCACTAAGGGAGTTGGATAAAATCCGACAGGTGTCAGTGCAGGATTCTTCACAGAAGTGAATCCTACAGGTGCTGTTGGCGATACAACTGCTGAAATATATTTCAAATATTGGAAGAGGGTACACTTGCACACCGGTTTCGGGCTATTTGGCATCTTGTCAGTGCAAAGTAGTATTCATCATCAACCAGAAGGCGATGATTTTCCATATTTAAAAATTTAAATTCATTCAGTGCATCATTTCTCGAACAAGGCAAAAGCAAAAGGCAAATAACATATTTGTCATCGCCCCATCTGCCCGTGAACGAGGTAACCAAATGCATATTCGATTCGTCCAATACCTCGTATGAGGAAAAAAAACTTCATATATAGTAAGGGGGCATACTCACAGCCATTCTTCAAGTATGCCTTCTTACTATATGTGAAGATTCTTGAGAAGATTATACAACTACCAACTACTCAGGACGGGTGGTCCGATTTGTGAAAATTTATTTTGAACGAAGTATCACAAGATGATGCTTTTTATATGAATTTCGTCGAACCTTGAAATGTAATCCTTTTCCAAAGTTGAGGGAAAAGATTTTATCCCTCGCACTTACTAATTATAGGTTCACTAGTACTTCACTAGCTATAGTCTTTTTCAGGTATGTAATCATACACAAAAATTATGAGTAAACTAAACGAACCCATTTCATCATCGGTGAAATGTTTTCGTGATTTTCCCCGTTTAGCAGCAACCCGGATAATTTGTTTTTGGAGTACAAAAGGAATTCAGGCAATCGGATACCGAGATAATGCGGTAATCAGGAACACCTTTTCCAAAGTCGTAATTCTCCCAAATTGGGGTCACAAAAATAGGATTTAGACAGACGGATGGCAACAGAACGGAAAAGGGTCCGACGCCCAAATGGCGGTTCACACACGAACTCAAATGTATCCTAATAAAATCAATTAGTTGAAATTCCCGAATTCACTCGTTTATCCGGTATTTCAGCTCGGTTGTCGTTGCGAATGATTCGTAAACGGTTTCCCGAATTTCGACATGAATGTGCTTCATCAAGCTTTCAGAATGTTCCTCAAAAAACTGATTTCAACAAATCTGTACCTGAAACAGAGCTTGTTACTTTCACCAATCATCCTATTGCTTGTCATGAAACTTAGGTGAAATATTTGTCATACGATAATCCTGACCGAATTTGCTGATCACAAATTATTGTTTTCTTTCCTAATTGGTATGATGTTCACCAGCTTGCTTTTCCACGCAATTACATGGTTTCCTGCAAACACATTTCATTTGGTTCACAGGAGGCTACCGAAAACTTTGTATGAAAGTTTTTGAAGGTTCTCCTCAGTATCGGTTTCGTCATCGTTTTCTGACCAATGTCAGATTTATCCTGATAAAGTTCAGTTCCTGTGGAAATCTGCCTGGGTATACATGATCAATCACTATCTCTAAAATTATTTTCTTCATAGAGTAATGATAAAATTAATCGTCTTTATTCCTCACATAAATTGTAATTGTACCCTTTATATTTGTGACAATGAGCTAATAAACAGGAGAAAGTGGTGAAATTCATTTCATTTAGAGACAATATCTTCACTGAAATGATTTTCCACTCCACCCCAAAAATGCTGCCATAACTTTATCAGCTTCATAGAAGTATTAGCATCATTACAATTCCTTCCTAAATGAATGTTTCAAGTGTATATAGAAAAAAAAACCAAGAAAGAAGAAAAGAGTTGAGATTGACCAGAAAGATATTTGATGTATTTTAATTTTAATTGGCTCACCTGATTTTTTTTGTATCTACGAACACCAGAGATAGATAAGGTACAATGCGGATATGCTAATTCGAAAACCGGTTTGAAAAAAAATCTGTTTTTCCGGTTTTTTTTAATATATTTTATTGTCCAAAGAAACAATCTTGTTGACAAAGTTAGTAAATAAATATAAAAGAATACATAAATGTCATATGGATATGAAAATCTAGATAAAATATAATGTAAACCTAAGTATAAAAACACCGAATAAAAAACCACGAACAATGGTTGAAACATACATAATAAAACATGCTAAGTCAAAAATGATCGGTATAGAGCTCAGACAAACTGTAATAGGGTCTACTACTCAAAACTTCTTTAATAATTTTTCTGTACTGATTGTTATCAATATTTATCTCTTCAGTGTAACTCGGCAGATGGTTATACATCTTCACACCATCGTAAAATAAGGAGTCCTTGACCAGAGAGTTGCAAGGAATAAGTAATTCTGAATTTTTTTTGTACGCTCTGACGAGTTGTATAGTGATGGGTGATAACCTCAAGTTTCACAAGATGTTTCTCAATCAAACACACTGTCTCCCGAATAAAAAGAGCTACAACCGTCAAATTTTTTTTATCTATAAACAGTTCTATTCTAAATAATTGAGTTTGCAACGCTTCCTTGCATAGTGCAAAATTCCCGTATTGTTTAGATTCGGGAACTTGTGGTTGCATGCCAAAGAATGGTTTGAAAAATTTTGACCACATTGTCCCACATAAACACTATTACACTCCGGACACTTGAGCTTATAAACTCTAGATTTCTCCAACTTGTCCACCTTATCTTTGGCATTGAAAAGGAAGTTCCTGTTCAATTTTTCAACGTTGACACTATCTACAAAATTACCAAGAACTCTGTACGACTGAGACACCGACAGTCTTCACACAGGACTATTATTAGTCTAAACAAAGACTTCGAATGGAGAAAAACTCCATCAAAACGTACTGATGAGTTGGCAACTCAGTTTGCACAAACCTCAATTTGGAACCAAGGAAACCGCAAAGCATTTATTTTCATGAATTCGAGAACAATCCGACGACGAATATGGCTTTTGTTCAACGTGTCCGTAATCAAAATACGAGTCTAATTATAAAACCCTTGTGAAGTCGGAAAGATTAAATGCGATAAGGCAACAATTTCCACTGGGGACGATGAATGGAAATGTCCGTTTTCCACGAACGTAAATCGCACCTTGCGGTGATTTATTCTTTTGGTTATCATTTTGTCGTGATTACTTTTGTTATTAGACCGTTGAAATTCCATTAATAGATCAAGTTGGATTTGAATTTGAGATACGTGACTTGATGACAGTTCCACGAAGATTGATGAATTTGCTGAAATTTTTTGATATGGCTGAATGCGTTATTTCTTCTGAATTTGATAGAAGTCAAATCTAATAACTTCTACACATACAGTTGTGGTTTAGACTAGCTTCAGGTAGACACAATATATACATACTTCTAAAGGTCTTCGACAAGTTGGATCGAACCTTCCCCATTTCGAAACTGAATGTTGTTGTTGAGATTCAAATCTGCTGAATTTCTTTCATTTATATCCCACGAAGGACATAAATCTGATGAACAAAGTGCTACCAGTAGCGCTCCACAGGGTAGCAACCTGGCACCCCTTCTACTCTCCCTGTTCATCAAAGCATTGTATTGACTATAGATACTGAAATTCTACTATTGGCTGATGATCTGAAGGTTTTACTTGTCAAAGAATCACCTAATGACAACCAAATACTACAGAATGATTTAATTAAGTTAGCTCTATGGTGTTTTTCAATGAATGTCAATATATACAAAGCTGACCAATATAAAATTTAGGACAAGAAACCGTCAACTCATATGCTCCCGATCTATTCAACACTGAATTTTAAAATTAATTATCAATATTGAATTTGCTAACACTGTTATTTGTTCTATAGGCTACGTCCATTCCTTTGTTATTTTAAAAAACGAGCGATATCATTGGAAGGATTTCCAAAGTGAAGTTTTACTATTATTTTCTGAACTGAATAGACGGTTGATAGCTTGTTTTTGCAACTTTTTAGAAAATGAGCCCACCTCGTAACCGTTATTGACAGCAATTTGTTTGATGAAAATTGGAATATTGAATAGAAAGTGAATCATACTATTAAATGTCATTGCTGTATGTTGATAAAAATGTATACATGAATTGTTTATAATGAGGTCCGTGTTAGATGGTTCGTGGAAAATTGCAAAACAATGTCCAATATTAATTCTAGTGGTGACCAAACCTGTCGATTTGATCTCAGGGTAGATGGAATTACTAAAACATAAAGAGTAATTTTTCTTAAAAGTTTCTTCTCGTAATGGCACCAGAAATAATCTCCCTAATAACATGCTATTCAGATTGGCCCCCATGATCACCCAACTCATCTCCTCTAGATTTCCCTAACGGGGGCAAAAAACGACTGTTCATGAAATACAGCCCCTATTTCTGAAAAATTTGAAGGATAGAATAACAGCTGCTCGTAGAAAACTTCGTGAAAGCAAATTAATTCAAATGAAAAAATTCTTGGTAATTGTTTTAGTTTTATTGCATAACACTTAATATTTGATTTATTTCATTGGTTCGGACTTCCACTGTCTAATATGATATAAATTGATTTGAAATTCCTGAAGGAATCTATAAAAAATTAAAAAGATCAGCTAAAAAATTTACAGTTATATCAAGCAAAAAAACTTGAATTATAATTGAATAAAATACAATTGAAAAATCAAAAAAATTAACTATCAACACGAGATGAAAATTGAAAGTCATTAACAAGAAATGAAAATTAAAAATTGAATGATTCCAAGTCCAAAAAAGGGGGTTTGACCCCCTTTTTTGAGAGTTGTGTTGCCTCTGCTACAACTTGTATTGACCATTTCTTGCAATACAAATAAAGATTTACTTCGTGACTGATTGGTTCATTGAACTGAAAAAAGTAACCTACAAATCTGTTGCCATAATATGGCCGATTTTCCAAACTCATCCAGAATAAAATTCCTCCCAAAATCATATAAAGGGATAATGAATAATGGAATGCTAGTCCAAAGCTACCACTGCACTCTCACAAATAAAATTTCATTTCCACAAAAGCATAAATTGAAATGCAACCCGCGTGTCGTTTGACAATTCCGCCGGTGTACTTGTAATTAATGCTTACTGTTTACACAGCCAATATTTGTTTGTGATAACATAATCCGTAACCCGAAACAATTCTCGATTGCCTACCTAGTTAATTATGTCGCGTCGTGAGGATATTCCACGCCGATGATTTATCATTTGCAATTTGAGAAGCTACGTCATAGGAATTCTGTGCCACCACCAGGTGGAAACGAAACAAGGAACAATATTTTGAATCATTTTTCTTGTCACGCATGTTTCTGGATTTTTTTTTAAGACAAAACGCAAGCAGTACAGCGCTGGAGATTGAATCCATTTGGAACATCTTCGGAAAGTTTATTCCACATAAACACAGTTCTCCAAATGAAAAACTTCCCAAACAGTGAAGTTTGAGGTATACTGAATTGTACCTCAAAATGATGAGCAGTCACATTCCGTCGCATATTTCTTATTTCTAATACAATACCCTACAGGACATAGCCCAATCACAGTGCAGGAAATAACAGAGTGTAATAAATATATCACAAACAAGTGACTGTAAAGTCTACAAACAATAGAAACAACTGTTTTGTCACATATTATAGGTGACAAAACAGTTATTTTAGGAAGTGGGATTTCATATTTGACAATTTGCAACTAAATATATCTAAATTATCGCTAACAGAATTTGTCACTTTACACATGGTATGGATCGGAGAATTCTCCAGAACATTTGTGCGAGATGTTTTTATATA
>WOGO01007923.1:0-10892 GCA_015342085.1 Leptinotarsa defecta
GTAGTGGATTTATTTCCTTTATACACTCAACCAAAATTTTGTGACGCTTTAATGTTCATATAGTAAATCGGATTTGTCTCCTTTATAGACTCAACGGCGCACTGACTAATTATCTGAAATATGTATATAACACTTCATTTTGACCAAAAATTGGAGTTGTTTCGTTTATACAATAACCAATTCATTTTGATTCTACCATTTCTTCAGTGAGTCAGCAATGTTGCCCAAAGATACAGATACGGCAACAATTGACTTTTCAATGTTCCGAAGTACATCTAATATTTCTTCGTGCATTTTTTCAACTTTTATTTTTTTTATGTTTGAATAGCTATTTGCTATATTTGGTTGACTTGTGCCAATAACTTCTTCAGCGTGAGGCAACTCAGTTTCTAAGTAATAACTTTTAGCAGCTTCTGAATAGTTATGTTCATCTAACATAAACTCCTCAACAATTACTTCACTATTTTCATCTGCTTCAGGCAGTAAAAAAGGATCCTCGACTTCCAGAGTAGGTTTATCCAATGGTTCAGAAAATTTCCTTTCGATTCCTAAAAAAAATTATTACCTATATTTCAGAGTTATATATTGGTGGTATCATACCTTTCTCTGCCACAGATCCGTCCCCCAATGTTCCAGTTCTTCCCATGAGAGACAGTAATCTCTCTTCAAAAGAGGTCAGCGGTACCACACATGAAGGCCCTCCACCAGTTTGAATTAAATTTTCGGCATTTTTACTGCTTTTCAGTTTTGTTTTGGATTTCCAGTCTGCCAGCGTTTTATTCCATGCTTCCACAGACTGTTTGCCCTGTCCTAAACTATTTAATTTCAGTGTCAGCCTTTCCCAAAGTAATTTATTTTTTTGTTTTCCTTGCAAATGGGAACTGAACTTGTTGGTGACTCGCATTTTATTTTTTTTTTCCATTTCATTAGAAGAATGATGAAAACTTGTTACCAACTTTTTGAATAATTGAGTTATGACACACCATAACCTATACCACAGTCTGTGCTATCTGCATATATCCTTTATTTATTACTTATCTCTTTCTGTCACACATACGAGCATATAATTCGCATGCTCTAGAATTTCGTTTGGAAGCGATTCTATCGGCGTTGATGGGAAGAAATTTCAAAAATCCATGGCTTTCAAACTCGAAAAGCAATGACACTGAAAACCTCAGCCGTGAAAGTCTAAACCATTTTATCAATGAAAGACCTCCTTAATTTTTGTCGTTCGATCTGAGGAATGTCTACATTCTACATTTTGTATGCAAGTCGCAGGTTTCTTGCTTATCCCAACGAAAGCTCTTCATTCCTCACCAAAAAACCAACATATTCTTCGATCTTCTACAAACATCCAGTTACGCCCAGATGAAGGCGGAGCAGCACAACGAATGTACTTGGTCATTTTCCAGGATTGTAGAAGGAAATATATAATACTATCAGACACAACATCCGCCGAACCCATTTGTAAACACACAACGACGTTAGGAGCTCTGACACTTTTATAACCCCCGTCAAAGTGTGGTCGTTTGGGTTTCTACGTGAAATATCCGGAGAAAACTCCGGGTCGATTGGTCTGGAAATAGGCCAACTTTCAATTGACCGGAGCGGTTGGAAATGTTGCTGTTTTCCAAACTTCCACTTCAAAAAACTACTCTATTTTGTGATTAGTTTCAGCGCTATTATTCATAATGAAGTTTTTCCATTTTATATGTTGAAGATTGTAACTTACTTCATTGTAACACTTTGGAAACATTCTTTAAACTTATTTGTAATGAAATTTTCTTGAATTCTTTACTGAATATACAGTGCATTTCAGGTAAAACAAGCCTTCCAGAATGAATCATTTGATATTAAGACTGTTGGAAAATTTAGAAACACATCAACTCTAGTTGTAACATACTTGTGACACCAAATGTGAGGCACGATTTCTATTGCAAAAATTTGGGGCAGCCAATGTATTGGCCAGATTTTCATTACAAGAATTTGGCACAGCCTACCTATCTAGTACACCTGCCAGCTTTCGTTGAACTTTCCCAATTTCCACGAACACCCCCCAACTGATCTAAGATAGGAACGTACGTAACGTAGCTCAAGATCTAGATTTCTGCCCACCTTAGTCTGCATGAATCTGTTCATCGCCATAGGTCAGAGCAAGTGCTCTGGATGTGACACCAACCAAGACAAGTGAGATCTTCAGCTTGCCGCTTATACCTGCTTGCTATACTGGCTTTCTGCATTCATTTACTTAATAATAGGGGAGCCCAGACGGGGATTTCGGGATTCACTAAAGCGCGGTAGATTAACATACAGGGGGATACCTTGTACCAGGTTAAGTACCTCCACCAAATATGAGCCCCATATATAAGGCCGCCTCTGAGGGAAAAAGGATCAGATTAGTAAAAAAAAATTGATCATCAGAAATTCTCAAGCGCGTCAGATTAAGGTAGGGTGAGTTGATCACCTGCTAAAAAGTGTATATTACGGTAATCTGACAGTTTTAGAGTGACGTAAAGAAAGGGGAGGGCAGCAAAGTTATAAAAAAATAAAGTCATTTCGACATTCTCGAGCGTAGCTAATTTTTTTTTTATATTGAGGGAAATAATTCAAGGATAACAAAAAATATATAATCTGACGATTTCCGCAAGCCGAAATAACAAAAATTCGTCGATAAAGTTTAAAGCGTGCAGCTGTGTGATATCTATATTTCCCTCTCTGAGTTTCTATTCCTTTATTCTCTATTCACTTTTTCTCTATATATTACTCTCTCACTCCATCCCCACTCTGAATCCTGTTGCCATGACGCCATCACAGTTGATCACAGAGACTCGTTCGTGATGAAGATGATTAATTAATCAATTAATTGATTGATGTAGCTGTTACTACGTGGTAGGAAATCATAATGAAGAAAAGAGAAATTAAACTTTCTATGTTTTTTATTTCCTGGGATTTTCAATTGATTAAGTTCAATGAATTAAAAAAATTATTGTTTTTGTCAGATCAAGCGAATTCCTCTAGATAATCGTCAGATTATGAGACGGCACGTCTAAAACATAAAGATGAACCATATATATCTTGATCTGACGCGCTTGAGTATTTCAAAATGGAGAATTTTTTCTGCACATCATAATAATGGCCGCGAGTTTGCGTCATATCGAAATCGTCAGATTATTGAATGAGTATTTTTGTATTGCTGTATTTAACACCCCCTTAGAAAATCTGACGCGCTCGATTAAATGTATTTTCTTTTCCCTTTTAACCCTTACGTACAACCATCCACATCATGCAAACGATCAGATTAACATGCCACCATTATTAAAAATACGTAGGACATTGATGCTATCAATATCTGACGCGGTCGAGTATGTCCATGCAACAGTATTTTTGTACATATTTAAAAATCTATAGCCGCTTCCCCCACCGATGAAAAGGTATATATTATAAAGCATTTTTTTTCTTATCATCTAAGCTTTGCAATCTAATATGTCTCAATGACGTGCGAGTAAATCCCCATTTTGCATCGTGGGCTCCCCTGCTATGAAGCATTTCGGGTCCAGCCATCCATGAAACGCATCGTAGAAGCACAGATATGAAGACTATTAAATGGAATGACACATTTTGATATTGATTTAACTTACTGATTTTATACTCCAAGTATACTTTGGGTACCTACTTAACTGGCCAATCTGATCTAAGCTCAGAAACTGCTACATACCTTGTGGGTTGGGCCAACTATCGGGGGCGTCCCCAGGTGACGGATAGGGGAACGGCCAGGGGACTGGAGGCCCTGTTCACGAAGCCAATGTGGCTTTACGGACGGGGTCGCCGGACTCCTGGTCAGTGGCAGAAATAGTAGTTTGAGGGGAACTGAAACTCCTCAAAAGCCTTCGCAAAATATGCCACCGTGGATCAGCCTACCCAAGCTAAGGAGTAAGGAATCCTGCCGACATCTGAATGGCCGCAGGGTGATATGCGGTCACAAAGGATCCTCTTGGGGAACTGGGTGAAACCTCATTGTGATCAGCCTATCTCTGGTAATGCGGGGCTCTTCCAGAGGTGACCAACTCTTTCCTTGCTACTCGTGGGAACACACATGGAAGAAACATACACGTAAGCAGAAATAACAAAAACAAAAACCAACGCCGAGGCTGGACTGAAGTGCTCACCTCAATCTAAGGCAGTGTCTGGGGATGAACAGAAATGTCCACTCCAATCTACCGCTTGGAATGAGGCTGGACACAGCAGATCACCTCTTGATGCACCCTCCTCCTTCCCCACTCTACCTCCAACAGCAGGGGCACTTCCTGCGGCTGGCGCCAAGAGCTCTGCCTTGAACAAAGGCAAGGAACCGGCTGCCCCTGCAGGAAAGCTCCCTCACTTGTGCACCTCCACGGAGGGAATCCCAAGAAGGTTGAAGACAGTAATGTCGCTGCACCTTCCAAAACCTTCGCGAAGGCCACCGTGAGACACCTCAAGGTTGTCAAAGAGAGTATGTGTTCGGCGAGTCTTGACCTACACCTGCCAATATAAAGGAGATGCCTCCTAGTGACCTGTCCACCTTCCTGGAAAGGACACGATGAACGATGACCTAGGAGGACAACTTCTCGGGAGGTATGATGGGTTACATGTGGCCTAAGTGCTGTGGGTCTACACTCAACCTCCCTACTCTACAAATACAGAACACCTTGATGTGATATTCATACTTGAAAGTGGAAATCTCACATTGAAGTGTATTTTTTGAATACATAAAAAAATAATAATTGTTTCCCATACTTGTACAACTTTCATTCAAATCAGACGATCGATTTAGCTCAATCGATTTCATTCAGGTGGGCCGCTTTTTTGAAACATCGCTAGCTATCGTTAATATCGCTGTTCATGTGACGGAACAGTGTTGCGAATCTACATCGTGATGATTGCATTGAGATGATACTCGGATATAAAATTATTTGGATTAAGCATATTTGTTTGAATAATTGATAGATTGACTTCCGCGTAATATATATGTTTGTGAATATTTATAATGAAGCACCGAAGCACCAAAGTTCAATGGAAAACTTATTAAGATTTGATAAACGAAAAAATTGAAGAACATAACAAATGTGAAACTTGTTACTTTTATGCAAAATGGAATGTACCAATTGAATATTTATTCAAGTTTCTATCAAAGGTTGGTCAAACCTGAGTAGAAAATATGCCTTCATTCCGGAAAAATTGAGGTACCCCTACCTCATACTTTCAATGATTAATAAGAAACTCTTTCATTAATGTCGATATTCACATATTTTTCTTGTAGGTCTATTGCTAGTCTCATAAACTTTGAAGTCTCACGACTTACACTGTTTCTAATAAAAATAATAAATCTGAAATAATAAATCTAATAAAAATAATAAATCTGAAAATTTTGGTAATTTGTAAGGACAGCTAACCTACCGGGTTGGCTGTCCTTACAATTTACCGTGACGGACCTTCTTTCCCTAGCTACTCGTGGGACCTTTATGGACAGAGTAAACTTAAAAAAATTCTTTCTGACGCTAAGTCTATAGAGGAGATGGATGTCGAGTTTACGATTCCAACTGACCTCCCTGTAAATTTAGATCAGAAGCGATTCTACAGAGGAGATGAATGTCGAGTTAACGACTCCAACGGGCCTCCCTGTAATTTTAGTTCAGGAGCGAGTCTACAGAGGAGATGGATGTCGAGTTTACGACTCCAGCTGACCTCACTGTAAATTTAGTTCAGGAGCGAGTCTACAGAGGAGATCGATGTCGAGTTTACGACACCAATTGACCTCCCTGTAAATTTAGTTCAGGAGTGAGAGCTGCTGCGTTCACAGAATCTGTCTCAGGTGGGGGAACTAACCCCCATGAGCAGGTTAGCAAACGTTTGCGTTCAAGTGAGGTTTCACCAAAACCAGAGGCGAAAAAGCCCTGCACGGCTGAATCTAAGGCATCGTCAGGTGTAGCTGACGTGCAAAAACCCTCATATGGAAAAGTTGTCATGGGTAACAAGGTGGAAATCTTGCAACTTGACTATCGGAGTACCTCATCAATAGAGCATATGCTTAGTGCCTGCCCCGCTGGAGACCGAATCAGGTCTTTAGAGTTCGGTAGAGCCGTACTCTTACCATCTGTCCTGAAATACTACTCACCATATAAACTAATCGGCTTCGTTAAGAAGCTGGGTTTGTTTGGCCGAGTGAGAATAGGTGTGAGGCACAATAAACCCTTGCGGTGGAGGGTCGAATAGACCCACTCACTTTGGACCTAACCCAACCTAACCTAACCATAATAAAATTTATACTTTCTAAATTGTGGAGAGCAAACAAAACATTAGAAACGTGACAAAATATCATTAAGTCAATGAATTTCAGCATAATTGACGCTGTTTTTTGCAATAATCCACATCTTCATTTCATATTTCAGTATTGACAACATCATTCATTAGGAATAAGTTGCTGTCTAAATAGAAATACAGAAATATGTACTATTGACACCATCTTGCGGCGACGTCAGAACTACCTACCCCACTTGGACTATAAGCGCAAAAGCACATCCCAGTATAACCAGTGTCTAAACATATCAACATGAATCTTCACGGCTTGAAATCTATGGATATTCATCAAACATCTACTCTAGAGTCACGCTCAATTTGTTTAATTTTCGGATGGTTATTTGTGGACCGTGCGTAAGGGCGTTGTCATGAAGCAGGATCGGACCTGTTCTGTTGACCAGTGCCGGCTGCTGCTGACGCAATTTTTGCTACATTTCGGTCCGTTTGCAGGAAATTATAGTGATTCACACTAGCCGCTGACCATCATACAGTAACCATGGCTTTTTTGGTGGGTTTTGCCTTTGAGAAGTACCTACATTGCTCATCAGTATCTGACCACTGTTCTGAACGTCTCCTGTTGTAGAGGATTCACTTTTCATTACACATCACGATCCGATCAGAAAAGGCATCGTTTTGGTCGTGCAAAGGCAAAAAGGAACATACCTCGAAACAACTGACAATTTATGTCGATCGTTCAAATCGTGGGGCATTCACTTTTCAAGCTTCTTGACCTTTCCAATACGTTTAAAACCATCAAAAACCGTATAGGAGCAGACGCCCACTATCATTGGCCGAAAATCGGTCAACGACATATAGAAATGAACTGAAAAGGGGCAAAAGACCTGACTTTGGAGAAAATGAATAACATCAGTATGGAGTACAAAATTTTCTCTCGATCAGTATACAGCACGACACTGAAGAATGAATTTTTATTGAGATATGGAGCTGAAAAATTACATGACATTGAAAGGAACAAAACTTTTGAAACAACCCAATACTTTCTGATGGTGTATCTATTGGTAAAACGTAAATTACTATCATAATCACAATTAAAAAAGTATCACTTCAAATTCAAACCACACGTCAAAGTGTTAATTCTACCAGCTGTCTTGTTTTTTTTTCAAACGAGTTGGATTTGAATCCCTGACTCTTTCATCGTAATTGTGTCTATAAAAGAAAATCTATATATTAAGATTTCTCTCGCCGCCTGAGCAGTGGATTTATCAGCAGGCTGAGTAGGCTTGAGCCTAGGGTGGCAGATTCCTGAGGCGGCAAATTTTGGGAACGATTTTTTTGCTACATCATGGAAATCAAAAAGATTTTGGCATGACAGTTTTCTGATGTCTTACAGATAGAAGTCTGCATAAAATTTTGCCGATGACTTTCCTCCTCTCACGAATTGTTTGAGTGAGAGAAGCTTTTCTTGCCTGAAAAGAGTAAAAATTATCTGAGATCGAGATTTAACGCCTCTGCTCTTTTTTGCACAGAGTCAAAATTAATGAACAAGATTACTTATGACCATATCATCGATGATTTTGCCAACAGAAGTTATTGCAACGAATTTTTATAACTTGACTGAGTTGGGTTTTAACCGTTTGGAAGCGCAGTAAAGAATATTTATTCACGTTTACCAAATGTACTTTATTCTGTAAGTAGAAAACATTACTCCGCTCGTAAATGATTTCCCTACGATTTCAACGAAATTGTTGGATTGTTGAAATAATGTAGGGCAAGACAATTGTAGAGGCAAGAGCGGCAAAAAGTGTCCAGCCTACATCTTGACAATTTCTAAATCCGCCACTGCGCCTGAGGTACTCGTCTTGACGGAGTAGTTTCTTGGTGAATGACGTTCTTCATGTAGCCTCAAGATTACTAGTAATCTCACCCCGTGAAGAGGCCTTTGAGGCGTTAGTGTGTCTTGGCGGCGGAAGTATTGACCGGCAGCATGGATCCATGCTTTGTGTAGGATTCACGGCCCTCACGTACGAGACGCTGCTTCTTGTCATATTCGTTCCTGTCGGTCTTCTTGGTTGGGCTCGCACCTCTCTAGACTTGACGTTGGTCTTTTTGTTTCTTGGATGTTGTGGACATCCTTGGTAATTTGCTGGATGGTGTCCTTTGCAAATGAAACATTTCACTGAGAATTGTTTCGGCTTTTTACATTCGGTCGTCAAGTGGCGACCGGAACTTTACAGTTCCTTTGCGAATGTCCGAACTTCTGGCAGTGGTAGCATTACCCCACTGTCGTTTAGGGTCTTTGCAGTTCGCTTTAAACTCTAAAGTTTAAGAACTCCCTGACCTCGTAGATGTGGATTCGTTATCTCCTAATGAGAACCAGTACGAGCGGGAGTGGCTTGTTATTGCTTTTTTTTAAGCCTGGCTATCGACATTATATCGAAGTCTTGGCTTTCAGGTCTCTCCGATTTCTTCAGTTCCGAGGAATTCAGGTACTCCTCAAAACACCACTCTTATGGGCTTTGCATCGTGTACGTATGATGCGGAATCTTCTTCTCTTTGTTCAAGATATCGACAATTTTTCTATAGTCATCCGGGCCTGCTGGCTGGATTTTTATGCCGTCATTCGTGTTGACCGCCTTTGTGAAGTTCGCCTTTTCGCGTGCGGCAATTTCATTGAAGTTTGTCTACTTATCCTTCTGCCTGATGGTAACAGATTGTGGAATAATCATTTATGGCTCGGATGCCTATGCTGTTACAGGCGTCTTGGTTTTCTTTCATCGTTTGAGGTTTTAGATCTCGTTGATTACCTGAATAGCTACACTTTCAGGGTCATTGCTCCTGGATTTCTT
This sequence comes from Leptinotarsa defecta, assembly GCA_015342085.1. NCBI lineage: Eukaryota > Metazoa > Arthropoda > Insecta > Coleoptera > Chrysomelidae > Leptinotarsa > Leptinotarsa defecta. The sequence goes on from WOGO01007923.1 coordinate 9,141, forward strand.
GGATTCTCTAGAAATCTCTTTTCTTCTTTCGGCACCTCGTTTCGTACCTGAGAGGTTTTGCTTTTGGAGGTCTGAGACCTTGAGTTTCTAAGGTTTCTTAGAATTCTCAGTCTCTGATTTTTTCGGTACCTCACTCCGTACCTGAGCTTTCGTCTTATTGATTTCGTTCACCTTAGGTTTTTGTGATTTCCTAGGAATCTCTGTCCTCGCCTGGCGTTTTTTGTTGGCTATCGCCTCTTCTACTAGTCTTTCTTTAGAAGTATAGCCTGTGATGCCATACATCTCGTCATCTGCATCAGAGTGACTTTATGGTATTCGCAGGGTTTTTACTGCTCTAGTTTTTGTCTTTTTTTCCACAATAATAAGTGCGTAGTCACGAGTTCTTGGGGTGAATCATATATATCTAGTAGCTTAGATACCATCGCTAGCATCATATTTCTCTTCTCTTGTCTAGCATTGAGTACAAGGGTATCAATAATAGCATCCATCTAAGCTGTTTTTATCGAAGAGTACCGCGTTTCTTTTAACAGACAAGCTGTTATTAAAAAGGGCACTTTTCACTTCAAAGAGGAATAATTTCTATCAATTGTTCATCAATATCGCAATTCAATTCACTTTTAAACATAAACTCTATTCACACTAACTTTCAGGAGATGCTCACTGTCGCAAAGCTATCGACTGAATGTATCAAGTGTTTCAATTATAATTATTGGATTCATATTGCAATTGAAGAGATTCCCAATTTTTTTATTAATAGATGACACTAATGACGACGTTATTGCAACAGCTTTTTCTTCACATAATCTGCGTTGTTGAATGATCCGTGAAACGAATCTCAAACATTTCACAGGAATGCACTAGAAAGCAGTGGAAAGTCGGGTAATTTGAAATTATTTATGATTTAGGTCAGCAACACCAGAGATGCGATCTTTGACTTCAGTCCAACAAGGTGATTTGGAGTTAAGTATGTCAATGGCCTAAATTTTTTTTCTGAATTATCATTCTAACATTAGCAATAGTGTCGGCAAAAATAATCGTGGATATCATTGCTGCATTTTTCATGACAATATTTGAAAAAAATTAAATTCTACATTATACAGTGTCATCCCCAAAGTATGCACCTTATGGAAAACTTATTAAGGGATTTTCGACAGAAAGTTATTTTTGATAAAAGTTTGTGCATTCCCTAGAACAAAACATGCACTAACAAAATAGAGTAAAACATAAGTAAAACAGGAGCCGTCAAATATTTCATTTTGAGACAATAGTAAAGTATCCTTATTTTGGAAAATTTCTGGAAAAGTTGTTCAACATTAAAAAATACATCTAGATTTGAAGTTATGGTCATCTAAGTGAAGTGAAGTAAGTTTTTTACCCATTTTTGTCAAATGGGGTCCTAACCTAACCTAACCTAACCTCACCTAACCACGGTTCATTTTTTTGAAGAGTAAAATAAATTTCAAAGTTTTTGGTGCAAAGTTATTTTTATTTTTTGTTAACACCGTAAAGTACTCAAAATTATACAGTATTGTAACGAGAACTCAATAATCAGTAGTATTAAATCACAAAACATCAAAATAAAATAGATATTTTGGAACAAACTCATTTCTGGAGATTATTTTGGAGAAATATTTTGGATAAGAAAATCTCCAGAAAATCAATGAGTTTGTTCCGAAATACCCATTTTATTTTGATATTTTGTGATTTGATATTATTGAATATTAAGTTCTCGTTACAATACTGTATAATTTT
>WOGO01007924.1:0-10892 GCA_015342085.1 Leptinotarsa defecta
GAGACTAGTTTTGGTAATAATATTCAATCAGAACAAACAACAATGACGACAAAATGAAAGTAGTATGTATGAGGTAACATACTAACAGTTCAGTACTTAGGTTTTTCCCCTCTAGCTCTAACGAAGCCTGCATGCTCCTGCTCATACTCCGCAGAAGATCTTTCAGAGTTTCTTGTGGAATTCGATTTCATTCTTTCTGTGCAGCAACTCCTAATTCTGCAATTGAGTTAGTAGCTGGATTTCGTACTCGTATATGTTTTTTTGCATCAGGACTGTTTGGTGGCCACTCCACTGCCTCGAATCCAACAACATCAAGATACTGGGTGACTGTTTTTGCACCATGTGCACGAACATTATCATGCATTAGCACGAAATTGTCGTAACCAATGAAGCTGCCGTAAGGTAAAACATCTTCTTCACGGTTGTTGCGTATGTATCAGTCAGCATACACTCTTAAATTCACCTCTTTAAACTCAGTGTGACTATCTTAACTAGTGCCACCCCACAACATAATGGAACTACCACCAAAGCTAACGTTATGTACAAGATAACATTCTGCAAAACGTTCTTCAGATTTTCCGAATACTCGACCACGTCCATCTGGTTTCCATAACTGTATTCTTGTTTCAACTTTGAGAAGAATTTTTCTTCACTGATGTTCGTTCCAGTTGACATGGGCTATGGCAAATTGTAACCATCTAGATTTGTGACGTGGGAGAAGCCTCGGAACTCTGACAGGGCGTTTTGAATTTGAAGTAATTTTTTTGAGTCGTTTTATTACTGTTTTGACACTTATGTTAACTTCTCTTTTGGTCAGTAAATAATTTCTGAGATGCGAAGCTGTAAGCGTGCGATTTCGCAGAGAATGAATTTTCAAATATTGGTCATCTTTTGGCGTTGTACATCTCTTACATCCTTGACCAGGCCGCCTTTTGTACTCACCAGCCTCATTGTATCTGCTTATCTGCATCCTTCTTTGACTAGAGTAACCCTTTCAACAAAAATAATTCGCTCAAATGAGGCATCACACTAAGAAAACTTCAGAATCAAGACATAAAGTACTCGAAATGTCATTATGACAACAATAAACATAAGAATAGACATTAATTTCACTAGTTCGGACTTCCATTGTCCGTGTGATAACAGTTATCACCCGAATATGATTGTGGATACTAACAATCGAAACGTCGGGAAATAACTTGGTTTGGAACCTTTTAATTTACATTTCTTAATTTTTTAATTTTTGGGTCGTGTTAATAGTTCAATTTTTTGTCAATTATTTTGGTTGTTGCTTGTATGTTTTTTCATTGTAATTTTTTGCTCAATATAATTGTTATTTTCCAGGTAATATTTTGAATTTTTTACAGATTCCTTCAGGGATTTCAAATCAATTCATATCATATTAGACAATGGAAGTCCGAACTGATGAAATGCACCACGAAACATTGTCAACCACCTTCAAACAAAACAGTTCAAAATAGACATATTTGATACGACAATGTATGAAGTAAGATGCCATTGAAAATATCTTACACATTCAACTGAGAACTTCATTGATATATTGTTCGCACCACCCTATGATTCTATCATTAGGAAAAGGGCCTTATTTCATGGATACAAACAACCAAACGAAATATCTATCCCTATACAATAACTACCGTTACCCTTATCGACAAAATGATTGTTCCACAGTGAAAAATATATTTTCAAATCAAAATGACAACGTATCGAATTTTTCTATGGCCAAAGGGGTTGTTTTAATCGGTTTCGGATCCGTAGGGGGCGACAAAATTGAATCCCTTCTGGAAGTAATGTCGTTAAGGGGTTACGAGAACGCCCACCGCAACAATGAATCTGATTCATACATTTTTTTCATAGACCACGTCGACTTGAAATATACAATATATATAAATTATTTCACAACTGGAAATTGTGAATGTGTGAATTTTTATGTATTTCCTTCCACCTTTGATTTTGACAATTCTCCTTTGGGACGATTGAATTTTTTGGCTAATGTTGAACTGAAATGAACATTTTTTCATGGCAATTTGAGGTGATGAATAACAAATGGAAAAATATTCAAATAGATTGAATTTACCTCATCTGACTGTAAGTCTACATTTTATCTTCAGTTATTGTTTACTGATATATCTCGATTCCTATTCCATAGCATAATCAACATTTCTCAATTATTTAGACTATGTTGCATTGTGAAAAATCAATCAGTTGAACTGAAATTAGTAAAGATATTAATGAGTAAATATCTAAGTGACAAAAGGTAATGCCCGTTATGGTAAATCGATGTGGAATTGATAAATTATTATTCATTATTCATTATTTATACCCATAATTACACTTCGAATTATTTCTTCATAGGAAATATTTTTCTTCGTCATTTACAACGAAAAGTTTTCACTTTCAATACTGAATGTTATTTTCATCAGATATTTTGTATTAGACAATTGTGCTACTCGCGATTGCAATTAATTCATAGAACGATTTTTTAACAGAGAGAATAATTCCAATTACCAACAGTCGTAACTCATTGTCAAGGGTATATTTCCAAAGACGTATTCAATCATCGAGTAAATACATCATTGTCACATCAATCGATAAAAAATACGTCTTCATCGAAAATTATATCACCTTCCACTCATTGTTATCGACATCATTATCTCTCAACAAACACTCCAGAATCTAAGACACATTAATGTAGATTGTCTGATCCTAAGCTAATATTTGGACAAAGTATATCTTTGCAGGCGTGAGACATTAACAGCTGCAACGTATTTATGGTATTTAAATAAATATAAAATTAATAATACCGAGCATAGTAATATATATCTTGAAGTCGTTATTAAGTAAACTGTAAATGGCCGTTGAAACTCGATAACAGAACAAATAGGGACCTTATTAAGAGGTACTACCAATTATCTGTAATTCCACGGTGTGTTTGTATTGTAACCGAAGAGATAATCTTGAATTTCCGGAGAATTTTGATTTTTATTCTATATATCTGATCAAGTGATTGAGAAATGTACCTATTTGTACTAAATCAGCTCTTCAAGCTAACACAAATTCATTTGTATGCATATTCTCAAAAATAATTGCTTATTGTCGACAATTGACAAATATTGTTTTTGGGTAACTGATTGTAAAAACAATCGGAGATAGGAAAAACCTAATATCGTTTGGGATAGGTCTCATTGTTCCTTAAAGTATTTTACATAAAAATCGATCGATACATTTTTGAATGTATTCGAATAACTTTTCTTTTTTTTTACATGAAGGACTTTTCTCTGTGGCATTGTAATTGAAACATGAAATATATGAAAGGAAAGGTATTTTGTAGAAAAATTTATGTTCTGGAAATACCCCTTTGGACTTTTACTTCTCCGTATACGAAATTTTATTCGGAGGGAAACTCTAAAGGACTTTTCTGTGTATTTTCTCTCATACTTTGAATTGAACTGCATTATATATATTTTCTACTCGAATGAATTATTCTGCTGATAACGATCCAGAAAAATGTGTTTCAAATAGTCAAATATTTTTGTCTGTAATGCAGGGGACATGCCCTCTGGGCATTTCAGTCTCTGATGGCCATTGCCTAGATAATAAAAAAAAGAAAAACTGATAGGTATACCTGTTATCTTCAAACTTAGAAACGCCATTTTAATTTTCCCGCCTCGTTGTCTCTATAACTTTGAACCCTATCCGAAAATTAAATAACAAATATCTGGAGGATTACCATGATCAATTTTTTTGTCAAAATCAATTATAGATATTAACAGAAAAATATAAGTTTGACCTAAATGACGCTTTCCTTGCATCATTGACTAGGATCAATATTGAATACTTTTCAGATAGTTCAATCAACTGGAACCAAATATCTGAAATGAACAGTGTAGAAGTCAAAACTGGTACAACATACTAGTACGGGATGCTATGGGTGGTTTTGGGGTGGGAGATCGTCAGAGGTTTCCTCTTTTATTTTATTTTTTTGGAAATAACCGAAAACTAAGGCATTCGTATACTGAATACTACCGAAAATTGAAAGAAGTGGCGGTTGCTCAGCTTTACTTGTATCTTTTGATGTTATTCACTATGAAAAAGCTACTGTGATAGCGAAACCTGTCGTGATATTTTTTTGTAAATAAAGTTTGTGAAGATTGAATCGTGAGGTATGGTTTTGAAATTACTTGTATCTGTAAGGAGTTATGAAGATCTCTTTAATTTAGTATTGAAGTGGTGGGCGTCTTATTATGGTATTTTGTGCTGAGCATGATACCAAGGATCTCAGAGAGGGCTGTCTAGCGTATCCTCTGATAGAGCGGAGTGTGGCCAAGTCGAACTTTGGCTTCATTGAAGGCCCAAGGAGGCATTGTACCTCATTTCGCATCTGTTGTGTTTCAAGGGGCTTTGAAAATGGCAAAAAATAGTTTCTCCCCAGCCTCTACAATTTCCTCCGGTGATGATAGGCATTTAGGAATGTTTGAAAGACTTCTTTTAGCCGGCTGGGGTTCATAGTAAACAGGTTGATCACTCCGACCTCACTTTCCATAAATTGTAGAAGTTTCATGAAGAAGCAGTCTCGTGGTGACAATCCAAGGAAGAGAATTATCAAGTCCACATATCCCCAATACCTAATAAGTGCTAAGTCTGAATGCAGAAGTGGTCTATTCTATTCAAGACTCACTTTACGACGAATATATATTCGTGCGGATACCCGGATCTCCCTTTATACATCTCTGGTGAGAAAGTCGATGAGTCTCTTACTGTTATTTGCGAGAAAAAGTTTCTGCTGAACTGTGGTAGTCGTGAAAATTGATATCCACGGAAGTTTTCCTGGGTGGTTTTCTCTTCTGCTCTACTCGCTTTTTCGACATTATTGTAACCATGAAAAATCACCGTACACATATGCCATTTACTACTCGTGAAGCGATGAAAAAATGGAGTTTAGTTTCCTCTCAATACCTTAGAAACGGAAATCGCCGTCTATGACATAAGTTGTTTGTGTGGTGTCGAGAGTTGAGATATCCTTGGAACACAAATCATCATAGTGACTTGATTTTCAGTATGTCGATTCCTAGCGGGTCCAGAATGATGATTACCATGAAGAAAATATTCTAGGAAGCACCAACTGTGATTATTTGTGTAAAAAATTTTGCAGACGTGAGTTATTTAAATAAAAATGGTCGTTCACGAGAAAGTTCTGAATGTATCAATTTCCTTATTCTCCAGAATATACAATTACAAACTTTTCCTACGGAAATGAAGGTATTTCAGTTTACAATTGAACTCATATCCCTCTGTATAGAGGGGGAGTAGGTGAGTTGACTCCATTTTTTCATTCAGTAAACTGTTTTAATGTTGTTTCTTACGTGCTTTGAAATTGTTTCAGTTAAATCTATGTGAAATATGACTTGATCCACACAACATATACCCATCTAAATCAATGATGAAACGTGGGTATTTTCTAACGACAAAAATTGAGGTCATGCATATTCATATATTGAAATTGATAGTTATGAAAATACTTTTGCTAGAGAGAATTTGGTCAAAATTCATTATTATATGTTACTAGCTGAGGTACCTGACTTCGCTCAATGAGTAGTAGTTGTAATAGAGAAATAATCTTCAAGTTATAAGGTTCAAATGATCTTGCTTCATATATACCTCTACAACGGGTAGCCCTATTCTTACAACACAAGGCTTTCAATGAGTCATGAATTCTCATCAAGTATTGACCAATCCAACAAATACTCTCCAAGTAGTCCACAATGTTTCAGAACTTTCCACAGTATTCGAAATATTCTGGAATGTTTCATAATCATTTGGAATGTTCCGGAATGCTCTCATATGTTCCAGATTATTCCCAAACATTTCACAATATACCAGAATGTTCCCGTATGTTCTGGAATTTTGTGGACTGCTTTCGATAAGTCTTTGATATTCTGGATTCTCCTACCGATTTCTAGAAATAGTAATTTTCACTCACCATATCTTGAAAAAAGCATGCACTTGAGGTGGAAAAAGAAACTTTCTTTTTACATGTGGGACAGAAAACTGCTACACCATATAACTTTCTGAATCATTTCACGATGAACTGGGATATTTGAGGATATCCTGGAACACGCAGACTATTCCCGAACAATATATCATATCCCAGGATTTTCTGGAACGTTGTGTAATGCTCTATAAAACGCACGAATGTCCTGGTCTGGACCAGAAATTTCCATAGTGCAAAACTTCTAGCCCCAAATGTTCAAAAAGCACGCCCTTCAAGTAGAAACGAAAACTTTTTATTGGAAGTAGAATAGAGAACTGCCGTAGCATGCAATCCCTTCATCTCCCCACAATGATCTGGAATATTCTCAATATTCCACCTTATTCCAAGATATTGTGGTGTATTGTGGAATGCTGTCGAACACTCTCGAATGTTCTAAATCGTTAAAGAACTCAGGTGAACCCAGAAAACTCCTTGGATAATGTGGTACAATGACATAAAAAAGTCTGGGCATGCAGGTAATGTTCATCCATTCATGTGAATCCAGGTCGGATGGCAGATTCTTCTATAATGATGGTTTGATAGTTATGCTATTTCTGAATATCAATCAAAATAATTTTTCTACAATTTTTCATGTTCAACATGGATTTTATCAATGATTGGCCAATCAAATCACATGCAAACACTGTTTTTTGTGCATGCAATACTTGCCTGATAAGATTCTCCACTATTTATCCAATGGACATTCATTATCATCAAAATGATACCGTCATAAACTCAATGTTTTTTTGTTCCAGGAGGTGAGTAAGTTGAACAATTTGAGGTTGTCACCAGTGATTACCGGGTAAGCAAATAGCTTTATAATTATTCATCACGCAACAAACAGCCCCATTCCACGTAATAATTATAAAAATAATTATTTTGCTGCAACACCGGATAAACATACATAATGAAACTTATCAGAATAGCAACACAGTGTTATATTATGTGAAAAAGTACAGGGTAAAGTAGCTTGTAGTGCACAGAAATGATGACAATTTAAATGAAATAGCCTTCAAAGAAAACAACACAACCTGATTCTATACTTTTCAATATTCGATAAACAGATAGCACAGTTGAATATATTCGTCCAACATTGGCACGAATAGATACATACTTGTAGATGTCTATTTAGTTTGCTTCCTGATGCCAGTGAAACTGTGAGTGGTTGGATTTTGGATGGGTTATTGATGCTTTCTATGAATTTTCTTTTCTTACTCACTTTTGATATTGTAGAGTTTGACTATTGCTGGTAGGGAACAAGTCACATATTTTTTCACTTGAATAAGAACTTTCTAATGATTCACTGGAAGTGATCGTATTGCCATTAAAAAAATCATGAACCCAATAAAATTATGTTCTGAAGTAATACCGACAAAGATTTATTCTGCTGAAATTTTTTTGATGATATTTGCAATTTATAGTTAATTCTACCCACAAAAATAGGCGTGTATCAAATTTAATGAATCTATAATGAAACGTATAAGGTAAGAACGTATTAACAACCATTGTCATTGAAATAATTATTCCAATCTGCTAAGTTATTTCTAAATTCGCAGAAAGTATGTATCGTATAATTATTCTTATATTTTCGCTACAAATTTCGAATTGAAATAGCACTAAACTTTTGTCGTATCGACAGGAGTACATTTTCAGAAAAAAAATGTTATTTTTATAGAGACTAGGTTTATAAGCAGTTATATCTTTCAATATAAAATAAGATTATGTCAAGATAAAAAAAAATCATTCACGATGATCAACAAAAACCTAGAAATACGCAATTTTTGCTTTATTCTAGAGCCACTTATGTTTTTTTCTTGTTCACAATCGAATATTTTCATTTTCTACAATATGGAAAAAAGTTGAAAACAAGAATTTTACACAGTTATGAAAAGGACTTATTTATAATTCATCTGGTACGAAATAAATCTTCAGTAGCACATCGATGAAGGATCTTTTTTATATCTGTCATAATGTCTGTTATGAAAGAGAACATATAGAGATTCGTTTGATCCATACCGTTATATCAAAGACGGATCCACCAAAACCCCATTCAACTAGAACCAGTCAGAAATATCGAAAACAAGTGTAGGGCAGATTTTTTTTTATTTTTAAAAAACATCGAAAACGTTGTTCAAGAAGGAAATTAAACAATTATTATGAATCTCTTTTTTCTTTCAATAAAACTTTTCAGATCCCAGCAAATTATTTAATTACATCAATCATAGATTCGTGAACCTGCACACATGTTTCAATGAAGTGAAGTTTTACTATTAACTCAGGAAAGTGAATAAATATTATCTGGTGAAATTTTGGGATAATATTGACACCAGAACCCAAACAGTTTATTCTCTGTGGAAAAAATATTCATTATTTTTTTGTAACACTATTCATACAATTTCAAGTGGAGTGGTGGAGATGGTGGCCCTTAAATACCCCAAATTTGAATCGCAGTAAAGTAAAATAGTTCATTTCCACCAAGTTCTGAATATATCTGTCTTTTCTCATTCACAATTATCTTTCTCAGCTTGACAGAAAGCTTTAAATTTTTTGAAAATCTGTTTCATAAAAATATTTTTTTGTTATAATTTTATCTTGGGAGTCATCAATATTTTTGACGTGTTTGTTGCGGACTATTTTGATATCATCCCACTCCATTTATTGGGAAAAACTATTTCTGAATATACTCAGATACTTGAGCTCATAATTCTACTCGCTATTGAGGTGACCTTCATAAAAGTGAGGTCCTAAAAGATACTCATAATTGAACTGCATCAAACATCCTTTCTAACATCACCATGCTGTTCTCTCCTCCTCATCTAACGTGAATTGGTTTTTGAACAGTAATGTGTATTCAACATATTGTTGTTGTCGGTCGGTAGCCAAGCGGTTGGGCGTGAGTGCTTTGTTCACTCACTCGAATTGACTGCCGTGTTGGTCGGTTGTTCAAGCCCTAGTCTGAACGATCGATCTTCACTTGCTATCGTCCAACCCGTGTTAGGAATCACACGTTGGAAGGTAAGACGTCGTTAATCTTTAGCTCGCACAAGTTTCGACTTCTGAGGGTTGTAGTTCGTAGGGGTGCGACAGCTGGTTAATGGAAAAACAGTTTTTTAACTAAATATTCAGTATTGGCCACTTGTTCTCTTAAATTTTTTAAAGATTCATTAAACCATGACATGGGTGACTTATTTTTAAAAGAATCATAACATCTGATTGAAAACATTTTTAACCAGATCACTGTACGTGTCAACAATAAATGAAGATAAAATTTCAACGTCATGGGAAATTTTGGGAGCATTCCATTCAACCTCCGAAAGCGCTTGCCTCAATTTTGATAATCCATTCTTGTTTACGTTACGAGTGTATGTCTTGTGGTCAGAGATTTCAGGATTTATTTTGAGTATAAAATATTGAGCACGATGGTTGGATAAACATGTTTCGAAAACCCCCGTTTGATAAAACTCTTTTTCCAAATTAGTAAAAAATGCAACTAGCACTTGTGGATATAACCCTAGTAAATTCATGAACGGTGAAAATCAGCCCAAATGATGTTAAAATGTTTTGCAAGTCATTTAAATACATTGAATTTTGTTTATAATCGATATTGAAATCACCAGTAATGATAACTTTAACTTTTGGTTTTACTATATGATTCAATAAGTTTTTAAAATTGTATAAAAACCTATTGAAATCCCCCTTTCCAGAACGGTAAACAGTAATATTATTTACATTTTATTGTAATACTTCAAGTCCACTGACTTCGGAATCCAGCTCATTATTAATACCTGCAAATCAAGTTGTTTAAATTTGATGGATTTTTTTATGAATATGGCAGTACCGCCGTTCTTTAATTGTTTTCTGTAGAAAAAACTTGAAAGAGTATAACCTTCAAGATTTATACTTTTGAGATTCATCTCCCTCTGCCAATGTTCCGATATACACACTATATCAAATTTGAAATTGTATGAAAGTGACACAAAATTTTCAATTTTGTGTCACTTAGATCTTCTCAGATCCAAACATTATTATTGCGGATTCATGAGAATTGAGCCTGAGCTTATGGGCTGTAGAAATGTCAAAGATGCCTTGAAGATCGTTATCAATATATGACTGTGCAGATGTAGAATCGCGTCTGCATAATTATGATTATTAATTTTTTTTCACAAACAGATTACAATCACAGATGAACAAGCTGAAAAGCAAGGACCTAAGGATATATTCTTTATTTTTCAACACTGAAAAAATATTTTTTCGTGAAGATTCATGATTCTATACGGACTTTTTCATAGCGAGCGCTCTCTTAGGTTATCGAATTTGAATTAGTCGAGAGTTTCGGTAATGCGAACAGGGATACCCTTTTCCAATCAGAAAAGGGATCAAAACCATGATTTCTGTGGGCAAATTCGAACTGATGGTAATTAACTCAGAAGCGAGGTGAAATGCTCCTGGATGATGGATTCAATTTCAACACCATTATCATTGATTCTTGTCAAATTAGATCATCATCTTCCGATTCGAACGGCTGGAGACGAGATTACATTTAATACCCTGGTGAAATGGGGCACAAATGGAAATCTAATACAGAGACTAATGGAATGAAAAAGTGTGTTCTCTTGTGCAGTGTTTGTGATCTTGACAAATCACTCTGTCAAGATGGTTGTTTTGATTATTGAAGTCCTTGGTGGAATGAGGTCCTCTCTACTCTCGAATCTCAAAATCATACCGGCTTGCCGCATTAAGGCAGAAATCTTAGCTGCACAGATGCAGAAGGCTGTTATTCTTGGCTCATTGCGCTTGCTCAGGGCACATGATTCTCGGACCCAATGATCCCTTGCCCCAC
>WOGO01007925.1:0-10892 GCA_015342085.1 Leptinotarsa defecta
CTCTAATTTGCCCATTCCAAATTATTCCCTCATTAAAGACTCTTTCATTTATAATGGGTTAAAAATGTTCAATCACCTTCCATCAAATCTGAAATTTGCATGCAATAACATAAACTTTAGGGAAGTTTTGAAAGATTTTTTTTGTGAGAGAGCCTATTATAATTCATCAGAGTACTATCAAGATACTTTTTGGTTCGACTTGTGGCTGACTCGTTTTATGTAATCAATATTGAAAATTTTCCAAAGAAACTCTTGTTGGCTATATTCCTGCAAATGATGTATTGTGCTATGTAAATACTAATTGTTTCTGTTATGTCTTTGTTCTTTGTACATATGTTCAAAAACTACCTGAAATTTTATTCAACAACTACCTGCCACTATATATTATTTTATAGCGTATAGTTTTCGAGAACATTACTCGAATAATTATAACTTGACAAGTAGCGATAGCTACTATGTGTGAATTTGTTTGTCGAATTATTTTACCCAAGCTTTGTCAATAAGATGTTAATCTTCAGACAATAAAGCATATTTTGACTTTGACTTTGATCAATTTACAGGAATTATTACAACTGAAAGTGAAATAATGACGAAATTGCCATGGATGAACAGTTTAGTTTCGTATTAGGAATTATGAATGGACTGACGACCCGTTACTTGATGAAAATCAATAACACCATCCATCATAGTAATTAAACAATTCTCACGAACATTTTTTATTTCTACATGCGTTTCGCTAACACCGTAGCTTCCTCCTAGCTTCACAGTTTGTTACAACAGCAATATATGATGCACATTCGAGATAAAATTAGACTCACGATTAACAAGCACTTTAGTAGGGAGTTTCGCAATTCAGCAGTTCATATCATCTGCGACTTTTATAGTGCTCGATTTCTACATTACATTGACAACATGATATGAATACCTTCTTGAAAATTTGAATTTACTTCTTCGTCAGTCTACATAACTATTTATGGATACAGTTCAGATTGAAGGACCTCCACGTTTACTGTTTCTTTGGAAAATATGTTCATAATATTATTACCTAGTTGCGTTTCAAACGTTTTTGGTTGAAATATATCTGACCTGAAAGACCACTCACCATACAAACTAATCGGCTTCGTTAAGAACCTGGGTTTATTTGGTTGAGTGAGAATAGGTGTGAGCCACAATAAACCCTTGCGGGTTGCGGGGGAGGGTCGAATAGACCCACTCGATTTGGATCTCACCTAACCTAATCTAAGCTTAAGCTACGGTTGAGAGATAAAAGCAGTCCATAACAGAAGACGGTTGATCTCTGCTAACTATTATTTTCGACATTTTGTTATTGGATGTGAGTATATAAACTGTTTTTTCAATACCATATACCAGCTGTATGTTTGTTTTATTATCTTACTACAATAAATGTTGCTCTCTCCTTGTTGACAATCACTCGCCTGATTCATCCCATTATTTCATGATTTGAGTATGATGAACTTCTGAGAACTTTTTTTTTGGACAATTTAAAATCATGTGGCGGCAATTATGATTAAACCACTACCTTCTCCACTGGTTAAAGGTTAGCGGCAATAGTCCAAATAAATAATTAGTAATCGATCTACGAGGTAACAAGTTTTTTTTTATTTATTTCATTGTTTATAATTGAAAAAAAATATTTAAGGAAAATTTTGAGCGCTACAAATGATTAAAAAATGAAATTAATAGAATAATTTCGTTTCGAATAATTCGCTATGAAAACCTGACATACCTTCAAGTAATTATCCCTAGATCGAAAGAGAAAACGAAGTTCCACCATAGCGCATATATAAGCTGGGATATTCTCAGGTTTTTTTCAACTAGAGCAAACATACCCTTTGAGAAAAGTCATATGCAATGTAGCCAGTACAAACACAAGACGCTTTTAAATTATGTATTCGCCGGCTATATATGACTTCTTCATTTTTCCTCTCACGATTCCGCAAGCACACGACTTTCCCTATCCCACAGGAAATGTCTTGATCTGCTGCAAAGTGCCGAGTCAAAAGTGTAATTATTTTTTTTTTATAAACACGCTTTCATTAGCTTCACCTGTATGTATGTTTGTTTGTTTGTTTGTTTGTTTGTTCATTTGTTAGTTTGTTTGTAACTCTCAAGCTCGAGATCTGTATTTGACAGAATTATCGACATTATTGCTTGATCTTTTCGCGGGCAGATGGCGCTGTACGTAACGTCGTTGATATAATTCGAACTCACTTTACATGTATTTCTTCATTTGAAAAAAGTTTTTTTTTATTAACACTCCGGAATCGGAAAATATTAAAGATAATTTCTAAACAATATACGGCTAATTGATCCCAAAGTTTATATGAAATAAATATAGGTTAAAAAAACAAAACACGCTTTTATGGCATACGAAACTGAAAAATTAAAAATAAATATATTTGGCAAACTAAAAAACACGCTTTTAAAAAAAAACGAATTAAAAAGTTATTTTTTTAATAAGCTTAAAACAATAACGAACAAAAAATACTAGCATTATTGTGAAAAAAGCGTGGGCATCATATTTTTTGTATATCAAGCGCCCGTTGCTTTTTTCATAATAATACAAGTATTTTTCGTTCGTTATTGTTTTAGCGTTTTTTTTTAGTTGTTTAAACTATATTTATTTGATTATAGTCAACTTTTTGTGGATAATAGATCACGTTCTTCAAAAAATACAGTTCAAAAGTGTCCCATCTGAAAGAAGTTATTCTGCCATAGTTTACAAAATCTGCCGTAAAATATCTTGAATATATATTTTTCAAAGCAAACTTTCAGTTTTCGACGTGAAGTGGTTTATTTAAATAATAAATGGAAGTTCCTGAAAAAAGATAATGAAAACTACCTACTTATACTTATAAATTCTTCAAAACGATAATAACCGTTATCAACAAAAAAATCCTTGAATTTTCTTTTGAAGATATGCATGGATTTGGACTTTTTTATATCTGGCAGCAAATTATAGGCACGTGGAACCATTTGGTCTGGTGATTCAAACGCCAATTTGATTTTTGCAAAAGGTACAAAAACATCTTTTTTTTCTTTCATGTCAATATTATTCTTACATTCATTTGATACAAATAACTTATTTCTATTCTTAAAAAAGGACAAGCACAAGTCAAAAATTAAGAGACTGGGAACAGTTAGAATTCTAAACTTTTTAAAAGCATTTCTGCGTGAATCATGGTGACTTCTGCCACTGAAGATTCGTTTGATTTTTTGTGCTATAAAAACATCAGAACAGCGAGTGGAACGACCTCAGAAGAACACTCCATATCTCAGTCTGGGAACAACCTAATCAACATTTGAAACCTGCCTAATATTTCGGTGATCTGTCATTACTTATTAAGGTAAGAAACATCTTATCGCCGAAGAAGTAGCAGGTATTGCAATAGAAAATGACACAAGTGTAAATTGAAAGAGGTATATTTTCAATAGAGATTAATGGTTGCTAAAGATTTGGTTTTGGAATATTCCCACTTTTTTTATATGAAGATGGATCAGTAGGAAGCCAAAACCTTTCTTTCCCAAAAGACACAAATGTGTTGTTGGCAGTAAAACAAAATATTGAATATTGATATATAGATAGATAGGTTGTGTGTAACAAAAAATATGAAGACAATATCGATATAATGAAGTTACAATTTTCGATTCGGGGAATCACTAAAGTTCCCTATTTTTTTTATATCATTACATTGAAAGAAGTCAAGGGGGTGAGGTCAGAAGAACTTGGAGGCTACCGAATGAACGCCATGCCACATTTAAAACTGTTAACGTATTCCGTTACGTCCCTGAACAGTGATGATGAAATAGAAATAGTTCTTTTGACCAGTTATGCCGTTTTTTTCTATTGTTCATAGGCATATATAACATTAGTTGCAGCTCAACTACGCGATTATTTACCAATCTGATTCATTCTTCGTTTTTTATCAAACTTAAGTAAAACAAATATTTAAAGACATTTCAGAGAATTCCTCTTTACTAAAGGATATCAAGCAGTTCTTACTCTGGAATTTTCGGAACACAGAATGTCAAATTTTTTTCTGAGAGTTCATCAAATTCAAAAAATCGTTTTCTCTTGTTGCTCCCTCCAGTTGTTGCTTCCAACAATTCTGGATCCTTCAGGTTGTATAGTCGACACATTTCGTTCAAATACATTCTGAATGTGGACTCATAAATAAAACAGAGACCATAAAATAACATGTATATATTTCCTAACGGTTATCCAATAACGAGAAAATTACTATCACCTAGGCGGAATATGGAGTCAGAATATATTTCAAGTTATATCATGCTACCATAAATTACGTCACAGTTATTGGATATTCAAATAGCCCCAGAGCTCTTGAATGTAGATATTTATTGACTCGTTTTTTGTTCTAAAGAAATAAACATTGAAATTTTGGGTTAAAACATCTTGACACCTGTTATGTACTACACTAAAATTCGTTCTTTTTTTGTAAAGTAGTCCCTATAACTTCTAGTTTGTAATTGGATATATTACTAGGTTCACTAGAGCACCGACTGAAAAGATTTCATTTCATGTCATTATTGTGATTAGAAAATTATCCTAGAACTAACGACTCGAACCGGAACATTCCAGGTCAGTGTGGAACATTACAGAACAATCTAGAATGCTTTAATTAACGATAATGACCTCTAATGAAATTCTCCCAAACAAAAGCATGCTCACAACCATCAATTTCAATTTTGAAATATGTAAGCACCCAAGGACAGCACAAAAAATCCGACCATAACCTACAAAATGGTTCACTGGGTGAAACAAAACCAACGCAATTGAAACCTTTCTTCATCACGCGTAACGGGTCGTTTTTCAGTCCGCTTGAATTTCCCACACAATAGTTCTAATTTGGCTAAAATATGAATTTGAATTGTATGGCGTAAAGGGCAATTATGATGTGCATGAAATGATGATGGCATCTAAGTATTTATTTGATAAGGATTAATATCAGTTTGTTAATTGCTCAAAACAGTATAGAAGTTAGTTCAGTAGTTCTTGGATTTATCTCGTTTAGATAGACGGACATGCAGACAAACAGACAGACAGACACTATTGGGGAATTTAATTTAAAATAAATCTTAAGTATCGGCTCAATAAAAATTCAATGCGATATTAAAGACTACAGGCGGAGACTAAATTGTTGGGGGGCTTAGGATGGAAAAAAAATAAGTTTCAGCATTATGTCTTCGGTTGTGAATGGTACATGAGAAAATCTTGGTGAAGTGAAAATAATAAACCAAATGAAGCGGGGGTAATTTATCAAAAGATTATACCGTTTCCTTACTCGTTTCTTGATCGACAGCAAGAAAGCGGTACGTGTGGCCAGTTGATTGTCTAGATCTTGATTTGCTGAGGCAAGGGCGCATGTCGGTTCTTGATTTTTTATAGAAATTCAATTATGAGTACTGAAAAGAGTTATCAACTCAAAAGCTTTTGTTCGGACGTCATTTACAGAAATTTTCAGAAATACTGTACCCCTTTTCAACACTTGTCACTGTAGACCAACTTAGCTAAACCTGGATGGGAGACACTTCAATTATACTAATAACGAACAGAATAACGAACAGAATTACCACAAGCAGCAGGATTGTTAATGTTCCAGGTACAAGTGCAGGTACAAGTACAGGAACCAATACAACGGATTACCTGACAAGGCATAAATACGCTTTACGAAGCCCAAAAGTTAGTCATCGGACAGCAAGCCATGATGGGTAAACCTCTGAAGAAGCTATCCACTCACGAGAGCGAAACGTCAGGAAAAAATTCCAAAAATCCACGTCTTTCAAACTCGAAAAACATTGACACTGAAAATCTCAGCCGCGAAAGTCTAAACCATTTTGTCAATACTAATAAAACAAGTTATACGGTTTACCAGAGATTTTTGTTCGGGTTTTGCATCCCTATCCTTTAACTGAATGAATGAAAATACTGGAGTATTGCTATTGAACATGAATTGTCAGTGGATAAAAAAATCAGCGCGTTAAGGTTCTGAAATTTTCTACTCTTCTCAATGGTTCCTTTGATAGGGAATATAACAAGGTTAAAGATCTCACCCTAGGGTTTAAAGCACTAAACCTCAAAACTTCTGATCGAAATCCTTTTTCCAGAAACCATCAAGAAAACTCAAGGCTGTTCCTGGACGGCAGCCTGGTGGGTTGACGTGGGTGGTTTGCTCCACTCACTCAATCGACCGCTGTGTGAACCGGTGGAGGCCGGACGATTGATTTTCACTTCCTAACGTCTAAACCGTGTTAGGAATCACAATTTAAATGGTAAGACCTCATTAGTTCTTAGCTTGCACATGATTCAACTCTTGAGAGTTGTCGTACGTAGAGGGGCGACAGCTGGTTATTGGAAAAACAGATTTCAACATATTTTTTCATGCTGGTTCTTATAACTGATTTGTTTGTGCTTGAATACCTTTGATGCTTGTACGCTATTTATGATTTTGTACCCTTATGATTTTGCCTGGCAGAACTATAATACAAAAAAAACTTGTAAAAATCCTGATGACTCCTGATGAGGTCTATAGGCCTGAAGAAGTTATTGTATAGCGAAACACATTCTGCGTTTCTCTGTTTATGGTGAACATCTCACAATGAAATGTTTCTTGAATATTTTATGAAAATATTACAACTGGAATATTTACTAACCAAACGCCATCCAAAAAGTTGGATAGGAAAAAAGGCAAAATTTTCATTTTCATAAAGGTGATCTCTATTTGCAAAGTTGAAAAATGTCTATGGTTATTGTGAAATTACTTTTTCATGTCAAAGAGGGTGATTCGTTTTATCATACCAAATAAATTGGTGGATTCATGGAAAATGTAAGTGCAATCCTTAATTGGGTTCATTGACTGATCTCACAGACAGATTTGCATATTACGATCGCTTTCCCAAAAATTACTTTCTTATAGTTTTCTTTTCCACGTTTTGTATGGTTAGGAAAAATCTCAGTGATAATTATTCTCCACTTTCATGAAAGTCTTACAAGAACTTTTGGAAATTCACCCGACATCACCATTTGTGGGTATTGTTTTCAACTTTTAACCACCTACGACTGACGACATGAAGCTGAAACTGATTTCTTACTTCAGAACTATGGAACTTATACATTTTGAAGAGGTATCAAATGACCCCCTGAAAAATTTGCACGGGCTGGTGGTCTAGTAACAGTACTAAGTTATTACATCAAAGCAGTGATTCATAAGGGAACAGCCAGAGTGTGAATAAAATTTTCAATTTGTTTAGGTCAAACCAAAATGGTAGGTAGGTCAGGAAAGAATATTTTCGTTTGACGAATAGACAAAATGAGAGACACGATTCTGATGGGAAAATATGGTACACGATTTTCACTGCCCGTTAGAAGAGTATCATCCGACACGAATACTGTCAACAGTTTGCTTCTTTTTTAGTAACCAGATTAAAAATATTACATGAAAATTAGTGTTGATTTGAAAACTATCAAATTTAAACTTGCTACAAATAAAATACTTATCAAAATGCTTATTCAGAAGAATAAAACGACATGTTTAAACACTATTATATCATCTCAAAACATCAATATTTTTTAACGAATGCAAAGTCAAAACAGGTGGTTTATACTACTGAAAGACCACACTCCAACTTGATTTATTCTTTGAATTTCCGGTCTCCCGTTCTCGACTTCCTGGCACTTCAGAATCCATTATCGGGGAATTGGATTCAGATAATGGAGGTAATTTTCTAGAAGTAATTAAGCGAAGAAGAAAAATGGGAGTGATTGAAAGTATGTGCTTTCTATGGTTCATTTCGAAGTTCGAAAATACACAAGATATTAAATTTCTGTCATGGAATTGCCGATAGTTGATGAAAATCCATAACATATTCAAGTAACACCTTATCCATGATAATAAGTAAACAATTTCCACAAACATTTTTATTTATAGACGTTTTTCGATAACACCATAGTTTCCTCGGTAAAAATGAATATTACACACTGGACTACATCTCTTATGTTATTGCACAGCGTAAATTGCGGTTAGTGTCCGACCGAAAGTTCGGTTTCGGTCGAGTTTCAGCAAAAAAACCGGTTTCAGTTTAGTTTCGGGTTCCGCAGCAAATCTACCGAAACCGCAACTGCATTCGGGAGTTCTCGCGCTGTGATCGGTCATGTTCGGCGCGTTGAATTTCATACAAGCGACGAAGACATTTTGCCGCATCCACATGCCTAATCATGTCGTGACTCACTTTGTGATTTACTTTGTTTATTACATAAATATTAAGTACCTATATTAGGTAACAACTTATAATTTTATGTTCAATATTTAATTTTTCCCTCAAAGAAGAACTAGGCGTCAGCTTCAATGCGATTTTTGATGGTTTCAAACGTATTGGAAAGGTCAAAAGCTCGAAAAGTGGGTGCCTCACGATTTGAAAGATCGACAAAAATTGTCACATTTGTTCTTCTTTGTTTTTGCGCAACCAAAAAGGTCTTTTTGGTTGCGCGTGATCGGATTGTCACGTATGATGAAAAGTGGATCCTCTAGAACAGGATAGTGGTTGGACATCGAGGAGCCCCCCCAGACACTCTCAAAGGCGCGAAAACCCACCAAAAAATACCACCAATATTCCTTCCGTACGTTTTACAAATCGCCATCCGGATATTAAACGAATTGAGCGTCGAAGTTCTGCCTCACCCGTCATACTTCCCAGACCTCTCGCCATCCGACCACCATCTCTTCAAGCAGTTCGATCTTTCTCAACGGTAAAACCATCATCAACTCCAGATCACTAAGTGGGGAATGGGAAAAAGTATCAGCGTGGTCCAAACATAACTGGCTGGTATCTCAATCGCCTCAAAAGAAATAATCAGGAATGGAATTTCCAGCAAAAACATAACAATCTGCAATGACAGCAGACAAGCCCTATTAGCCTTGTACAGACAAGGTGTTACCTCAGGTCTTGTACTAGAGTGTCACCAAGATTTAGCCAAAGGCTCGGTAGATAATAACATTATCCTGAAGTTGTTTAAATGGCACGACAGGAGTAAAGGTAGTTGCATTGCCGACTCTTTAGCCAAGAAAGCAGCTGGACTAAAAATTTCAGGACCTAGTGGCACCTACGGCCTGATGACTTCGACAATTGCGGAACTAGCCAAATGTCACACCCATGCTCAATCCCTAAAGAGATGGAATGGAAATCAAAGGATACCGTCTTGCCATGCTCGCCCTGGGAAGCTGGCTCTGAAAAAATATCTGGCGATAACCAGGAAAAACCTACGCTTAACAGTAAGACTTCTGACTGGCTACAGTCAACTAAGGAAACGCCTGTCCTGTCCTGGTCCTGCGACTGAAAACACTTGTAGATATTTTATGGAAGAGAAATAATTATTGTTTAGGTATTTCAAATAGGGTATTGATAATTTAGGTAACATTTCAGTTATTTCAGATACAGGTTCAATTAACCTAAGTTAATGCCATTGACTATATTATTGTATATACCAGTATTTGAAGATTTGTTTGTCAAACTGCGTCAGTTTACTTGAGAACAATTCAATAAACCGAAACTGGTCGTAACAAATAAAATATTAGTACAAATGAGACAAAAGTTATTTTCTTCATCCTATATTTATTATAAATTTCCACAAAATAAATAGGCCATCAATCGAACAAGTTGTTTCTGTACTTTCATCATCTGATTTCTGCATAGAATGAATAAACTAGAGGAACTATTGTTCGCATTGAGAAACATTAAATACCGAATAAACCATCTGACCTACTCCCAAAAATGACAATTCAAGTGAAATGTATTTGATAGCGAACAATTGTCTTTTCTTCAACTTCTACGATAAACATAACTAATTTTCTAGTAATTGCAGAAAGGAAGCTAGCACTTATCTGGGGTCACGTATTTGTATGTTTTGAAAGTAAAAGTAACTTGTGAAAATGATACTATGGGCGAAGATGTTCGCTAATTAGCAAGTACATGTAGATTGAAGATAGTCATTGTACTTGGTTCATGCATATCTGAATATTTGATCCTGAACTTTTACTCGAAAACCACAGCTTCCATCCAAAGTGACTGGGAATTCTACTTGAAACATTTCACTAAATCGATCGGGAATCCACATTCATTAAAGAACTCTCAGTGAATAATAGAGGAATTATTGCTGAAATTGATATGAAGATGGTGGTAATATTGTTTGCAACTATTTAGCCTAGTTCGAGAAATGATACTCTGAAACAATTCGATTTTCAATTATCGGAAATCGTCGACTTTATGTTGATGATGACACTATCTTGCACTGGCCAAACAGCACGAAACCAGTCTGCAAGTGTGTTCCAATAATTGAAAATCTATTGCGGCAGTTGTATCGCCAACAGCATATGCAGGAGTAACTTCAGTGAAAAATCCTGTAGTGACACCTGTCGGATATAATCCAACGCCCTTCGTGGTATTAGCCAGGGGAGTAGTTGTTTTCTGATAGGTATCAGAGTCCACTAACCTACAGTGTAGGGAGTTGAGACTGGCCTGAACGAATTGCTCTTTTAGATGATTTGAGTATTTTCATTCTAAATTCTGGGTCCAATTATTGATAGAAAACAACTAATACGAGTTGAATTATCACTGTTTTCTCATTTACGATTTGTGAATATTTTCAAAGAATTATTTCCTTCATTGAAAGTTGTCAGAATTGTAAAAAAATTCAATAGCCTTAGAAGAAAGAATCTATTACTTGTATCTGAGAGAAAAATATGTTCATTATCTAGAGCAGTGGTCGCCAACCTGTCGATCGCGAGCTACCGGTAGCTCGCGGAGGCAGTTCTGGTAGCTCTCACAACGATTTTTATTTAAAAAATACAAACTGCAAA
>WOGO01007926.1:0-10891 GCA_015342085.1 Leptinotarsa defecta
ACATCATTGTTTGTTTACTTGTTCATGTTGCTCAGGAAACTTGAAGCGATAGGATTTTACTGAGATTTATTGAACTGGTTTGCAAGCTATCTTTGATATATAAATTAATATATAAATGTCAAAAGCTTCATATCTGAGGAGATTTACGTTAAGTCAGGAGTGCCACAAGGAAGCCACCTAGGCTCCTTTTTGTTCAATATCTTCATCAATGTAAATGAATGCAGTGCTATTTCATTTTCCCAATCTTGAACATATTGAATTTGGTTATAACATTGATGGCAAACTTCTCACAGGGCAAATAATGTTTGAGACCTCGGTGTTTTTGACACCAAGGTTGATTTCCACTATGAGGAGGTTGTGAATAGGGCGACATAAATACTGGGCTTTGTGTGCAGTACCACCAGAGAATTCACTAATGTTCTGTTCTGTTTAAAATCTGTTCTGTTTAAAATCTGTTTTTCCCTTAATCAGCTGTCGCCCCCATACGAACAACTCTCAGAAGTTGAGAAACTTGTGCGAGCTAAGGACTAACGAGGTTTTACCTTTTAACGTGTGATTCCTAACACGGTGTGATTCCATCAGAACCCTTTATTATTCTTTGGTTAGATTAATATTGGAGTAGAGAGATAGAGAAAATACTTTACTGTCATAAAAGTAAATCTTGTGGACAAAGTTTCACTTAATCTATAATACAGTTTTTATGTAAAAACAAAGTGCATTTAAATTGAACAATTTTCACTTAATACATAAAATCAGTTTGTATATATAAAAACATTTAAGTCATACAGGGTACTGGCAAATAATAAATTAAAAAAACAGTTTGCATATATGAAAACATATAAGTCATACAGGATACTGGTTAATAATAAAAGAGTAAATTTTTTTTGTATATATGAAAACATATAAGTCGTACAGGATGCTGTTAACTGATAAACAAATAAGATATTGTTTTAAAGATTATCATTATGAAATTCTTCCTTCCTGAAGCATTGTGAAGACTTTATTTCTGTTAGTGATATATTATATTATGGTCTATCACTTAAAAAACCGTTCACAGCCTTCCTGAAGCATTGTAAAGATTTTATTTCTGCAAGTGGTTGAACGGTTCACAACCATTATAGATAATGGAATCCTCTATGACTGATGTCATTGGTATTGGCAACTTAATGTTGTTGGATTGCCTCGTCACATAATGGGTTGGTGAGGATTGAAATTTGTGCAAATATTTCTCAATTAAACACACTGTTTCCATTATAAAGAGAGAAATCACTGTTAGAATTCCATGAGTGGTAAAGAGTAATCTACAAGAGTCTGTTCTTTTTGATTTGCACATATATCTTACGGTTCGTTTTTGCAAAATTAAAATATTTTGCAGTAACCACTACATACGCCCCAAAATGGAATTCCATATTTCAGGTGATATTCCACCAGAGAAAAATAAATAGTCTTAGCTGCTGTTAAACCAAGTTCATTTGCGCTTTGTCTGACTGCATAACAACCAGACGACACTTTATTGAACAAGGCATAAATATGGTCTTCAAATTTTAGTTTTCTATCGATATGGACTCCTAAAAATTTTAAGCTACTTTTGCTCTCAATGATGTCATTCCCAACGGATATATTGTCAAATTGACATCTGAAAGTTACTATGTTAGTTTTCGAAATATTTAGAGACAGATGATTTGAATCACACTAACTCTTTACTTTCATCATATCGATGGATATGCATTGTCCGATTTCCAACAAATGGTAGTATCGTCTGCAAATAGTGTGAATTTTCCTGAGATATTTATACTTGTCAAATCGTTGAGGTAGATGAGAAACAATGTTGGCCCTAGTATTGAACCTTGAGGCACACCATAACGTATTTTCTCAATTTCGGAGCGATGGGTTGTTTCCCGTAGTAGGGAAGCTTCCGGAACAGTATTTCGTAATCCATACAGTCGAAAGCCTTCGAAAAATATGTTTTCGAATTTTTGCGCCTACCTACTTTCTTGGAGCACTTTCGACCTCCGCCACTGTTTCAAGCCACCAGGAGAGAATTAAATGAAGTGCTCTGCTAGTTACCGGGTCTTGCATAAATTACCTCGACCATTCGAAATTGGATTCTTCTAAGAACGAGGCGTGCCCACTTGCGCATTCTTTCGATTTATCCCATCGTCATTGTCACTGCGACCGAATTTTTGTCTCCCGAACGACGACGAAGACACGACCACGGAATTCGTGTACGACATTTCGAATTCGTTTGTTTTTCGTACACTCCTTTTGTGTCAATTAATTAGACGTGATGTAGGTCCGATTGGCACCCGGTGATATGCGATTCGACGATAAGTTGGAACGCACTCTAGAAAAACTGGTCCACGTTCTGTTTTTGGATATGAAGAGATAACTGATCAGTTACATAATTGGGTGGTTGGGTTGTTTCTGAAAAATTGCAGACGTTTGGATACTACCTACGAGCTAGGCGATGGATTGCCCACTACCTTGATAACAATTATACATTGTTGTTAGAGCTTCATTGTTCAAAAAACCGCTGCACGATGCAATAGCTTCTCCAAGTTATATAGAAGGATAAATAGATAAATGAATAGATGGGTAGATGGATTGATGGATAGATATATAGATGGATGGACGGACCAAAAGTATCTCTGTATCTTATAAGCAGGGAGGGTAAGTGCAGGACCACAACACTTAGGCCACATGTGACCTATTGTACATCCTCCCAATGAGTTGTCCTCCTAGGTCGTCGTCCATCCTGTCCTTTCCAGGAAGGTGGACAGGTCTCTGGGAGACATCTCCTTTATATCGGCAGGTGTTCGCCTAAACTCGCAGAATACATACTCTCTTATTGACGATAACTTCGCACATTCGCATAGGACATGCCTGACAATTTCATCTAGCTGTTCACACATCCTGCATAGAGGTGTGTCCACTAGCCCCATATTGTAGAGGTGTTTCCTTAGTTGACAGTCGCCAGTCAGGAATCCTACTTTTAGACGCAGATTTTTCCTGGTCATCCCCATCTATATCATCGGCGCCAGCTTCCCAGGATCGCCCAGGGTAACCCTGACAAGATTGCATCATTTGATTTCATTCCATCTATTCAGGGATTGAGCATGGGTGTGACGCTTGGATAGTTCTACAATTGTCGAAATCATCAGGCCATAGGTGCCATTGGGGACGGACCAAAAGTATAAGAGAGTAGAAGTGGAGTTCTTCTTCTCTTAGTGAAGAATAGAATGTTAGAAGATCTGAAAGGAATAATAAAATGTATACATCACTTATATCCAGCAATACGTGGCTACATAGAAAAGATATGGATATGGCTGATCATTGATGAAATCAAAGCACAGGCTAGAAAAGTGGATGTTGATGTGAGAGACCTTCGCTCTACCTCCACATACAAACAGAATCTTAAAGTTGTGATGCCTGAACAGAATGTGTACAAACTACTGAGTATAGCGAAATTTAAAATTGAATGGACCGACTTTAGAGTATTAGAGAGGAAGAAGGACAAGTGCTTTTATTGCTGGGAGCTAGGTCATGTTAAAATGCACTGCAAAGGACCGGGCAGAGAAAACTTCTGTCCCAAATGCGTCCAAGGAGGACACCGAGCAGCAGATTGTGAAAACAATTACTTTTGTGTCTATTGCGAAGAGGAAGACTACCACTCTGGAAGTGAATTGTCCGGTGAGAAGAGGCAAGAAAAAATCGAAGCTACCACCCAAATCGACAAAAAATTCGGCCCAAGATTATGGTGAAAGTTCTTCAAATTAACACATTCAAAAGAAAACCTTGTCATGATTCAGCGATTTAGCACTTGCAGCTGCAAAATCCTTTGGAGCTGGATAATTCAAATCAGCTAACCCAACAAGAAAGCTATGAGATTAGTTTTTCTGTGACGAAAAGTTGAACACAGCTATCAAAAACGGGTTCTCCATTCGGAAGGAGAACTATGGTAGGATTCATGGTGTCGTGCACATATAGTGATAATATTCAGCATTGAAAATCCCATTCATGGGATAGACAACTCTCTTACTGAAGCAACACGCAAGCGGTTCCAGTGAAGGGTGCCAAGTGACGGCGGGAGGTTTTTAGCTGGTAAAAATACGATACAACTTCTGGTTATCTATCACCATGGAATGTATGCGAAAAAAGATGGATAAATAGTCAAATGGATATATGGGTGGTGGATAAGTTGATGGATGGATGAATGGTTAAATAGTGGTTTTTATATGACACAGGCGTTCTCAGAACATGGTTGTCTCAGAAAAAACGTATTTGAACGCCGGAAAATGGATTCAGACAAGTGCCCATACTGTGAAAACGTGGATGATATGGAAGACACTCACATCACAGAGATACCCAAACCATATTTGATGCAACAAACATAATGACGTCCCGTTTCTCAAGCGAAACAGGATGAAGTGTAGCCTATAAAGCCATAAGAGACATCATAGAAACCAAAGAGGATAGAGGGAAGAGATAAACATTTTGAATAGAAAGTTAGATTGCACGGTGTATGAAACCAGTTGACAGATGAAAGAAGACGGGTTTTACCGGGGTATATCTACCAGCCTGGGAGACCGCAGGAAGAACTTTGCGTGGGCTTATAGAGGTTTTCCCTCTGCGCCAAATGCTAGCAATCCCTGAAGCAGTGTCTAGCGACGGTACCAGGGTACAGGAAGCGGCTAAGAAAAAAATATATAGACGGATAGATCTAAAGGATGCATATATGTATGATTGTCAGAATGGTAGATGTGTAATGAACAGGTTGATGGGTGGATAAATGGATAGATGAATAGATGGATGTATGAATAGTTGAATAGATGGTTAGATGGGTAGATGCATAGATTATAGATAGGCACATGAATATATCAATAGATTATATTATCCATGATAACAAACAATTTTCACAACCATTTTTTATTTCAAGACGCGTTTCACTGGGCTACAATTGTTATATACAACAGTAGTAGGTATCGAACTTATTTGGTTAATAGTGAAAGCGATAACAGGTAGAATCTGTAAACCAGTTGGTTCTGGTATGGTGAGTGGTCAACCTCCTGTTGGTCGTTCAACAGCGAGCTCGGACGTTCACCCTTATTTATTTCTAGAGACTCCAACAGGTTCAACTTCTGTCCCTCACCTTCACCATGGAGTATGTAGTACATAGGTTGAAATCGTCATCGTTCTCCAAAAGATGGCAAGCAAAAGTGGAATTGGTCTTGTTCAATTCAAAACTTATTCTTCTTCAGTTCAAAACTTCTTTTATGTTAGGAACTATACGCACTGATGAAGAACAACTCGTGTATACAGGTTCAAAAATGGAGCCTTGTGGGACTCCATTCTCCTTATGCGGAAAATTAGAGCAATTTCCTTCCATCAAAACGGCCTGCATTCGATTTTTCGAATGAGCCTGGAGTTATCCCACTGATTCCCCTCTGAGTCCAATATTTTGTAGGATAGCAAGTATAATAATTTCTCGATAGTACTTATTGGAATCTACAAAATTCATTCCAAGCAAATCTTGCATATTTTTTTAACATATTTATGAAGATTTCATGTTGAAGTTAATTCCTATTTCCTTTCTTTGGAACTTCCCCACTTTTTTGTATAAAAATAGAGAAGTAGAAAAACAAAACATTTCTGTTCCAAGAACTTCAACCGTTTACTGCATTTACCACTGTCAGACATTATTTGCAAGTGTGTTTCGGAACACCGGACTCAGTGTTTAGCTAACAGTTGTTTAAGATGTCACCAGCTTGTCATTTATCAAACTTGTGGTCGTTGATTGTTGCTCAATGTTGCGTCCCGTCGGCGAATCTAATAACTAACGCGGCCCTCATTTAGGGGAGGATGCGCACCCTCTGCCCTGGGGACGCATATCCTACGATATCACTCGAATTTTATTTGGGTAATTTAGTCCCCGAGCAACCACTTGATTATAGATTACATTTCGGCTGTGATTTAATCAAATGTTTAGGACTGCCGCGTACTCGTATATATTCAAATGTTTTCAGATGTAAACGCGCGTTCGATCCGTTGGAATATAAAGTGCTATTCAAAAGTAACACATAATTTTTTCAGTTACTGAGCATTTTAATTGATACCCTGAAACACCTCAAGGACACTGAAAGAACACTATTGGATAAACGAGCTAGCTCCAAAATATCACAAGTACTGAATTTTGAAGGTCAATTGCTGGAGGGTCCCTCTAATATCGTAAACGGTTTTGCCAATCTTTTCGAACAATCGTATACCGTTTCTTCATCTTTTCAACCAAACTCTGATATCGATAATAATCATCTTTCTTGAATTATCAAGCTTCAGTGAAAACGAAGTATACAAGGCATTAAGATTTCATCCTAAAAGATTGTGCACTTGTGCTTGCTCATCCTCTATCTATACTAATTAGGTCACTAATCTTCTGACTGTAACCCAACATATTTCTGAATCTTTTGACAATAAGGCCCAAACTGATTTTACTTACACATACTTTTCTAAGGTCTTCGATAGGCTTGACATGGCATTCTACTAAACAAACTAGTAGCCTTTGGGTTATCTCCATCCTTAATTACACTCTTTCAGTACTATCTACGGGATCGAAAACAATATGTTCAGCCCAATGGTTTCAAATCTACCGAATATAGTGCTTCTTCCGGTGTTCCACCAGGGGCAAATCTGGGACCGTTGCTCTTCAATATCTTCATTAATGATATTGCAGATGATATAGATGTATATTTCCTTCTGTACGCCGATGATCTAAAACTATACTGCCTCGTTGATAGAACATAGATGATTGTCAGCAAACGTAGGGCGAGTTGTAGAGTGGTGTTATCGAAATAACTTGTCGCTAAATCCGGATAAATATAAGGTCATGTCCTACAGTTTAAAAACGAACATTTTGATCTTTGATTATTCAATAGAAAACGGTTCCCTGGTGAGATAAAAAACATTAACTGATCTTGGCGTCACATTTGACACTGCACTATCATTTAACAGCCATATTGATAATTTTGTAACCTTCTCGTGTCGTTTGTATGGGCTAATTGCACGTAACAGTAGTCATTTCAAAGAAACTTCGACCTTGAAAACTCTATTCTATGCTTTCATAAGATCAAAGTTAGAATACGCGTCAGTTGTGTGGAGCCCCTTTTATCAATATCATATAGATAGAATAGAAACAATTCAACGACTCTGAATTGCTACAAAATCATAACTTTTTCAGTCTCGAAAAAAGACGTGAATATTAAAGTGTTGTACTAACCTATAAAATCATCAAAAGCATAGTTGACTGCCCAACACTACTGGAAAAGTTTAATATTTGCATTCCTACAATCTGTTCCAGACACTCGAGTACCTTCTATATAAAAACATCACCCACAAATGTTAGATATAAAATCCCACTTTCTAAAATAATTGTTTTGTCACCTATTAAAAATATAAAATGTGTAGTCTTTATAGTCATTTGTTTGCGATGTATTTATAATACTCTGTTATTTCCTACTCTGTAATTGGACATGTCCTGTAGAGTATTGTATTACAAATAAATAAAAGTCATTTTTGTGGGTAAAATTTCAGTTTTTTGTTGAACTTTTCGGAAAGTTTAACCTTTCACAGTCCAAAAAAAAATAAAAATTGTAATGGAGAAATGTGTATAGGTGTAAAAAGTCTACTTCACCTCGATATGTAGTGAATTTAATATATATTTCGCAAATAATTTGTCGTATTCGATAATTACGCTCATCAAAACAAAATAGTTAAGAGTTTAATAGATTTTCAGAGATCAAAATCTGTCTCAGAGTTCAGAATTGAAAGCTCAACCATATCTTGCAGTTTCTGTACTCAAATTCATCTTACAGAATATCTGATCCACAGTCGATTGAGTTCGGAGTTCCTCAAAGGTCCGTGCTGGGGCCTCTTCTATTCATAGTTCATATAAATGATCTCTCCTATGAACTTTTACCTTACACATGTGTCATTTATGCTGATGACACATCGATCTTGTGCTCTAACAACAACTGTCAGAATTTGTTTGCAGCCATGACACTTGCAGAACGACAAGCTGAATCGTGGTTCAATTAAAACCTTCTCAAACTTAATGGGAAAAAAACCCAATTAATAATCTCCTCGACAAATAATTGTATTTTATTCTCATGCTAGCTATGGAACTCTACTTTGGGGCAACTCCTTAATGCCACAGAAGTTTTCACGCTTCAAAAACATGCAATTTAAATTATATCAAACGCAGTTTTTCGCGATTCATTCAGGTTATTTTTCAGAAGACTGGGCATTATGATGTTACCATCTATTTTTATATATCAGACACTATTGGAAATACGCAAGAATATGGATAGATTTTTGACCAACTCCCAATTTCACAGGTATAATACTCGACGGGCTAGTCTTTTGGGACCTCACTGGTTCAATTTACAAAAATCCTCGTAGACCTCACTCGAATGTAAATATATATAATATTCTACCATCCAGTATCATAAATTTACCGTCGCCAAGTTTCAGAAACCACATAAAACAAAGTTTTCATAGAAAGGAGGAATATGTTGCCACAACTTCAGTGCTCGAACTATTTATAATATCATGCACATTCTATGTTCATTTTTCTTGTGAAATTGTATGTATATTTTATTCGATTTTTTCTTATGAATATTTCAACTGTTAATGCTGTTTTATGTATGTTTTTGTTCAGTTATGCTGTTCATCTACATTATGTACAATCGACTTGCTACTAATGTACCTTTATATACCGTAGTCAATAAACATATATCTATGTTTGATGTTAAAGGAAACTGAAATATGTCAAAGTTGTTGATTGGATTAATTGATAGATGTAACCGTTACTACCTGGTAGGAGATTATCATGAAAAATGAGAATTAAAACTTGATATGTTTCGATGTGAAGAGTATGTTCCTTGACATACCGTACAACGAATGTAAGTCTTTCATTTTAATCTTAAAGGGCTGGAAATTCAATTATTCGAAATCGTTGGAAATTCATAAACGTGAGTATTGCGGATGTAACCTACAAAATGACCAACCTCATCTAGTCTACTCCTCAATTTTCATGCTGTTAATTTACTTTAAAAACATTCAATGTAGTACAAGATGTTCTCTGGTATTAATTAGTCTCTGGTAATTCTTCCACTTTTCATATCTTTTTCGAATTCAATTCCTGAAAAAATTAAAAATTCACATCTGCTCTGAAATTTAAATATCTTACAATTCTTTTAGACGAGTTTGGTTTCTCTTTTATTTTCCAATTCAATCTGTATTCAGTTTTGACTGTTTGATCAAATTAATTATTTCACTTCTGCATGCTTTCTTGTTGAATATTTTAATATTTCATTGAATTTATATTTTCAGTCTCTGATACCAATTCGTAAACATTTATTTTTTTGTTAATGAAGAGAATCCAACTTCCTCATTTCATTAGCGATACAATATGTCCTGCTCTACTGGCAAACCCCGTATCCACACGCAATCTCCAAATCCACTATTTTCCACCAAGCTCACACAAATTATGAAACAGTACAGATAAAAATCAAACAACACGTCGAGTATTACTTTAATAAGACCAAATTACATTAATTAGAATTATAGCGATTGTCTGAGTACGTCGTTTTCCTATTCATTACGAAAATTACATAAAAAACATATGCCTGTAATGAATACGTTGAAAAAAATAGCGTTCAATTACTCCTGCTGAAATTTGTATTCCTGCTCCCGGCCGGTGATGCAAATAAAAAATTATACAGATTTACAACATAATAACGAACCTTGTAGCAGTTTTGTTTCAATTTTAGCTCCGGGCAAAAAAGGGGGAGGATGGACAGTGGAGTACGATTTTCGGTAACTGGATTAAAAAGTGGTTCAATTAATAAAAATCAGTTCACTTCCTATTCTTGAATTCAAATAAAACATGACATCAATAGCATCAAAGGTGCAGCCTACAATTTATTCAAAAGTTATTTGAGTAACAGAAAACAAAAAGTGAAAATTGGAAATATAACAAGTACGGAGTACCTCAAGAGACGGTATTAGGGCCTGTGTTATTTACAATATATATGGATAACCTCTTTCTACGGGAAAAAGATGGGCAAATACTTAGTTTTGCTGATGATACTGTGATAGTTTACACGGCTGAAAATTGGCATGACCTAGAAGTCAAAGCAGAAAATGACTTGAAAATTAAAAAAAATGGTTCTACAGTAGATTCCTCTCGTTGAACATTGAAAAAACACATTACCTACCGTTCAGTAGTCTTGAAACTTCTCTTCCCCACTATAACTTAACCATTCAACAAGATTTGAAAAAAATAAAATATTTAGTTATATTTCTAGATTCACACTTGAGATGGAATGAGCATATATCATATCTTGTGAAAAATTTGCGTTTTCTATTATTCAGATTTGAACAATTCATATCTTATCCAGACCTCAAACAAAAAAAAATTGTGTACAAAAGTTTAGTGGAAACTCATTTGAATTATGGGATCATAGCGTGGGGAGTTGTATCAGGAACTTACCTCTCAAAGAAGATTCTTCAAAATGTTTCTTTAGAAAGCTCTAAGATATCCCAGTGATTCCCTTTACTCTGAAACACAAGTAATGGACATAAGACAACTCTATATCGTACAAATATGCATTAAACAATATTTGAACAAAAAAAAAAATAAAAGTACTTTCCCATTCCTACAGTAAAAGACATTAAAATAGGTAAGTCATTCCAAAAATTAACATAACAGTCGAGCAAAAAAGTTTCAATTACATAGCCCCGAAGTTGTTCAATTACCTGCCAGACACTTCGAAAATGAAACCCTCTCTCAAAAATTTAAGAAACATTTGAAAACATTCTTAAGAGAAATAGAAAG
>WOGO01007927.1:0-10891 GCA_015342085.1 Leptinotarsa defecta
AAGCTTGGAACACCGTTTCGAATCAGAAAACTGTACACATCTCAGCAACTTTTGATGCTTCATAAAGCTCAGATCAGACCTCATTTGGAGTATTGTTCTCATGTATGAAACCCAGCTCCTGAATATGCTGGATTTTATATAGAAAATAGCCATCCGCCTGATTCCATTAACGAAAATCACTTGCAACCTTGATAGTCTGGAACATCGAAGAAAGGTGTTCAAGTGACCTGGCACATTTGATTCCACCAAGAGATGAACATATCAGAAATACGCCACGGACTATGGCTACACATTGTTTTCAGGTTCAACTCACTGTTTCTCACTCGAACTTCACTGTTTCGAAAATAACGTTTATGTGGAACAAACTTCCTGAGAAAGTTTTCAAAATGAATTCATTCTCCAGTGATTCAAATCCAACGTGAATAGCTACTTTCGCAAAGGCACAGCTCTTAGAGCGCCTTAATAATTTTCTTGTAGTGCCTTGTGTTTTGTCCCTAAAAAAAGTATATTGTGGACTGTGAAATCACTGAATATTGAAATTTTGGCAGTAGAATGATTGATTATCAAGAAATGTGTTCGCCAAATGATGCTTTTTATAGATAGATAGTCGATAGATGCAACTTATGAACCTAGTTATGTTTATGATGTTATCTGGAAATAATAACATCAACGTTAGAAGTTCCAATGTTCTCTATTTTTGGCAAGTAGGTCGATTCGGAGAAAGTAATAAATTCTAAAATTATGTCTGAATCGGGAATGAATCTATCAACATGAATGTAGGAAATTCACGATGTTTCTAGATTTCAGATGTTGGTGCCTCGAATTAATCATTATTCGATTCATCGAAATGGCTATTTGATCTACTGTCACTCATCTTGTTATTTTTTCAAGGAATGATGGTAGAAAGACCCTCAAGATCAATCTCAAAGTTGTCATATGCCATAATAAACTTTATCTATCCTCAGTTCTTACAAGTTATCACTTTTGGGAGTTGTCATTGAACCTATTTTCTGATAAAGTGGGTCGGACTAATGATGTACCCACAATAGGTTTCGAAACCTAAGCACATTCATCCTCATCGAAACTTTCTATTCCATAAAATAATTTCAGGAATTTTAATAAGTACCTACTAAATTTTGATGTTTTGTGATGTTGGAAGTTCTCTATTCAACGTTGTACTTCTTGTCTCTACCTACTTCAATGTTCCACAAATCTTATATAGTTTACTAGCGATTCGCCCGGCTTCACACGGGTTCAATGCTGATATTAAATATAAATTTACCCACCGGAAATTTGAGGGCATGGGGAAATAATGATAGAAAGATAATTTTGTTTTATGGACGCGCCTTTTTCTACCGAGGCTGGCGCCCCATTTGGAGTATTTGAACATCCTCACTTGTTGTACATCTACAAAATGAAACGAACCTACTTACATATAGCCGTATGGAGAAACAGTGATGAAAATTATTTTTTATATGTAAACGCAAAACTTTTACCCCCACGGGGTGCGCTCCAGTAGGAATATCTGAAAATCCTTTCTTAGTGCTCATCTAAGATCTGAAAAGCATCTATATACCAAATTTTAGCTTTCTAGGAGTTACCAGTACGTAGAAACAAAGATAAATGAATGAGTTTTAAGCGTTCATAAGTATAGATGGACGATATAGATATGAACTTAGCACCATCCAATCTGTCCTTCATACAGACAGAATGTCCTGTGAGAATTTTCATCACACAGTCGTTTCTTATTAACGAGTTCTAACAGTAAATCTACTCTCTTTTAAATAAAAAAACGCATTGTCTCTAATCTTTCAACTTTCCATCTTAGCTTTTCCACAACTAATTTCACAAGTCGGTCCTATTCTAGTTGACATTGCCAAAACTCCTTCTGCGTAAGTTCAACCACAAAAAATATCCATAGTTTCGCAAACTTTCTGAATCGCCCTACATAATAAGAGTGAAACAAAGATCCACAATATCTCGAAATGTACTGAAAACTCCCTGGCATTTCCATTTCGTCCAATATACGTTATCCATGAACTGTGCGAGGCAGCAAGGCAACTCAGATAGAGGCAAAAGGCAATACGGGCAATTCCGGGTGTATGGAATACATTATCGATGAACCAATACGTGACACTGTGGCGGGGAGTTGCTAACAAAATTCCCGTCCTGGGCGATAACGGACGACGCCACCATTTACCTGTGTATTCGACAAAATAGATTAACATTTTATCGCATGAGAGATCAATTATGAACGACTATTGAGAGCTGATCATCCGAGGCTTTTGATGAGTCAGTTTCCTTTTGTACGCTCGATATATTCATCAAGAAGACGAGGTCCAGAAAAATTGTGTGATAGTTCATACCTCTGGAAGGGTGGTTGAGAATGAAACGTTCAAATTTTCGGAAACGAAGGTGTAACAAAATTGAATTATCTTAAGAATGCTATGGAGACGGTCCCACAGTATTTTTAACTCAGAATATAATATTTAGGAAAGTTTATTTAGCTATGAGGGTTCACAAGTTTTAAATATCTTAATAAAGGTAATTTTCGACATAGGTGTAAATACCAGACATGTGACAAATTGTATTGTTTCGAATTTCGTGTATTGAAATTTTCAATCTAACATTGATTCAAAATGAAGTGAATACCTATCAAGTTCGAATATAAATAAGAAAATGGTTTTAAACTGATTTCATATGATTATTTTTTGGTAGAAATATATACCAAA
Source organism: Leptinotarsa defecta (assembly GCA_015342085.1). NCBI lineage: Eukaryota > Metazoa > Arthropoda > Insecta > Coleoptera > Chrysomelidae > Leptinotarsa > Leptinotarsa defecta. The sequence goes on from WOGO01007927.1 coordinate 2,733, forward strand.
AGTTCTGCTGTGAGATATTCAGCAGATTAAAGTAAATTGCTGTCTAATTTAATAGGGCCTAGAGTAGATTTTTTTTTAATCACCTATTAATTTCAATCACTTATGCTTTTGAGGTAGGCGGTCAACGTAAACTTTTGTCATTTGATTTCGAATCTGATCTCACATATTCCTTACCTTTTTTAATTTTACTAGATGATTTAACTCCAATATTAAGCCCAAGGGTTTTGACTGAGGAACGTATCACTGATCTAATTGTGTTGTATCTGTTGGTGATACGTTCGAAACCGCTGTTTTTTTTTTCCAGTAATCACGGATGCAATGATTCTTCCCATCATTGGACCAACGAAATGACGAATTTTAAATTAAGTTTCTTGAAAATGAATCAGATATATTCATGGTGGTTTTTTCGAATTTGGGAGAGAAAGATAATTCCAGAACTTATTTATTCTCCTCTGCATCTTCTGAGACAATTGGGAAGTGATCAATCTGCTTACTCCATTTTGCGATGTTTATAGGAAATTTTGATTCGATTTGTGGGTTCAGGAATATTTCATCTGATTTTTGAGTAGGCGGAAGAGTACCCAATATCGATGTAGCATTACCCCTTTGGATGGCGATACTGATTCTTTGAATTGAAAATGAATAGGCTCGGTTGTCTCCGGTAAAATTCATCATTCTTCTACCAATTTCTTTTAACAATTCAGAAGCATGGGATCCACAAACAACAAAGGTTTCAATAGCAACAGGAAAAAAACAGTAAGAACTCAGCAAAGTGGAGTATTTCCGAAATTTTGATTTTTCTGCAAAAATTTTGATTAGTCACTAAAACAAATATTGTAGAGATAGATAGGATGCCTTGCAATGGTTTCCGTCATGATTTCGCAGAATTCTGTTTTTCGATCAGGGTCATCTTCAGTTAATTGTTGTTCAATTTTGTATGGATGATACCAATTTCTCTTCAAAAGTCTCCACAGAGCAGAAGGAGACATCTCACAAACATTCGCGACGGAATAAGTAGACTGTTCAGGATTTACTACCATCTCACCAATTATTTACTGTTCTTCCGGAATGGACGGATGACCTGGTGGCTTTTTGTTATGTACACTACCGGTAGTTGTGAATTTGGATACAAGTTCCCTCAAATATGTTCTATAGATAGGACGATTCGGAAAACGTTCATTGAAAATCCTTTCAGTCTCGTGAAAGTCACGTGTCGCTCCGTAAATAACAACCGCTTCAATTTTTTTTTCCAATTGACGAGATTTGACTATTTTAGAGATTGTTGACGTGGTTCCTTTCTACTAGTAAAACAAACTAAATGAGAATATTCTAACTGAACAATGATTTTCATTGTTGTACTGACATTTTTTGTCGTTTTTATAAACAAATAATAACATATTGAACCTTATCGGGTTGTTGGAATTGCCATATGGCAAATAAAAAGAAATATATCTAGAAATATCGATATGTCTTCAGGAAATTATTGAATGTTTCGCCATTTTGTAGTAGGTGAAGATATTGACCTCATATTCTAGGGTTATGAACTATTCGTCAGGAGCTTCAAAATGATGTGTCGCTAGACCACCCTTTCCATTTATTTTTTTTCACCAGATAGCGCTCAGTTTCATTTGTCAATATCACTTCAAAATAAAGTATGCATTAATTTCATTATCCCAAGTTAAATTTCAATTTTTCTAGTGTACCCGTTCAAAAAATAAAAGAGAGAGGCCATTAAAAAATACACTGTATATGTAAGAGACTTCAGGATCATTATCCCAATATAAACTTGTTTTCTAGTAGGCAATACAAAATCAATATTTTCAAGTTTATTTTGGTGGTCTTCCCATAGTGTGATCCTGTTTCCTTCATGTACAGAAATGCCTTCACTGGAAGAGGTACCATGATATATAAAAGTTCGTGAGGAATATTTGTCATTTTCAGTGACATCAATGGGAATAAGCTTATTCAAACATTCAATATGATCATATCATCAATTGCAAAGGCGGAAAACAGTTCTCAATATCTCTTGATATCTCTCTCCCGTGTTAGGAATCACGCGTTAAAAGTTAAGACCTCGTTTGTCCTTAGCTCGCACAAGTTCTCAACTTTTAAGAGTTGTCGTTCGTATGGGGGCGACAGCTGATCAACGGAAAAATAGATTTTTTTCTTGCTGCTTTGTGATTGTTCGAAGAATTATATTAGTAGAGTAGAAGTGGTATTTTGGATTGATAAAACAAAAATAGTTTCCATTTCTTCAGCTTATCTCTATCATACCTCTACCTTCCATATACATCAATTTCCCATTGATTATTTTGGTTTCCTCATTTTCCTTCGAACTGATTTTATATGGTACTATGATTTGACAGTTTCAACTTATTTTGAAATGTGATAACAATTCTCGTTTCCATTGAAAAACTTACAGTATTTTTTATCATTAGAATTTGATAGTCTGAAATCCAATATTTTTTCTACAATAAAGATCGCGATTTTCAGTGAATCTAATCATTACAGTTCATACTGACATAAAAATGATATTTAGTATTTCCAAAGGTCTTACATATTTGGGTATTATATTCATCGTACTGTCATTCAATTAATATTCTTATTGGAAAACAACATGGATCAAATCGTTATATTACCCCATGCTCCACTTCCAATATGAGTAATTATTCAAAATTCTAGCACGAAACAGATTGATCGATCATATCAACCTTCAAGAGGCATTCCCCGTATTTGTTTACCTACCGCCAGCAAATGATGTCAGCACACGTTATGACGACTTCAACGTTAATTAATTAATAACAGATTAATATTAAGTTATTTTTGAAAAATAAAAACAGGAAATGGCCATTAGGAAATGAGGTAGCACTCCTTCAATAATATAAATTGTCTCATCATGCCGTTGATACGCGGAAAATTGCACGGACACCAGACTTATCTCCATGAAATCTGGTGATTACCGAACGTGAAAAGTGTTACAAGTGGTTCTTAATGAAATGGACAAATTGAAATGGACAATTCACGTGCCTGAATTCATTATTTTGTAATGCAAGTTGAACCTCTTTTGGTTCGATTCATGAATCGAGTTGAAATTTCCAGAATTGTCAAAATCTGGAAGAATGAGATGTACTTGTAGGTATGAATCTGAAACAACTTGAAAAAGTATAATGATCTGTAGGTATATTATGTAATGGTTTGCAAATGTATAATTGACGTTCACAAAAAGAAAACTACTTTTATGTTCTTTACCTCCTTTCTCCTCGTTTGTCCAATATAAAGTTTTGGACAAGAACCACAAGTCAATTCATTTACTTTTGATTTATCCTACATTGAAGGTTTGTAGTTATTGTTTCTGAAAAATTTGCTTCAATAATTAAGTGATCCGATGAGACACGTCCGAGGCTTTCCTTTTCAAAAGATGAGTTATGTTATTGGTGGGTTCATTAAAGTATGTCCTATAACGTCCTATAACGCTCATTATTGTTTCTTGAAATGGGATAGACCTGTTAAATGACATGTTTCTGAAATTTTTAGAAAGAAAAGAGTCGATAATATCTACTTTGTCACCGTTGTTGACCGCGATTTGTCTGATAAAATTCAGTTCTTTCTGAAAAATCATTTTCTGACAGTAAAATATTCAATAGCCTATGAAGTATACTATTGAACACTGCTATTTTATGTTATTAGGGATGTGTGGAAGAATCATGTATGAAAATGTCCGTATAATATGGTTTGTGAAAAATTGCAAGATCATGTTTATTGATAATTTTAGTAACAGTCACGTTTGGAAAATCTATTGAATTATTTACCTCCATTTCAGTGATAAATTCAATTGAATGCCTAACTCCCTACCTGTACCAGTAAAATAGACTGAGATATCATTTACATTTCTGTACCAGTATGAAAAAAATGAATGAAACTTCTTAATGAATTGATAATAATGTTGAAATAGTCAAATAGTAAGTGTAGAATTTCCTGTTAAATTACAGGATTAACATGGTTTCTGTCTAAGAGACGCTCATCAGTTCATTGTTTCGATTGGCGGAATACTGGGAAAACCTAGGTATTGGATATCAAACGATATACGTTCAGCGTTATCAGGAAAAGTTTTTCATTAATGTTATTCACTAATTATATGCAATAATAAAAGGGTAAACAAACTTCTGGCATAGAATCAATCCAAAGTATTTATGAACATTATGTATGCTAATTCGCGGTTTGAATAAATTAAGTTTCAATTAATTGTAGGACAATTTCTGAGTTGGTGAAGATTTTCTTTTGTGATAAGTATATGAATTTTCAATCAGTTTTCATCAGAACTCAGTAGAGTCAGTATGAAAATGCTTGAGGAGGCTATTCTATAGCGAAATACGTGTTGCGGATTCGTATATAAACTGTGCAGTGAAAATCTCACAATAAAATGTTACTTGCATACAGTTGAATAATCTCATGTAAATTTGATTCAAACACAGTGAGATTTCTTGGCAAATTTAATCATTTATCTTGATATTCAATTCATTTTGAAAAGTTTCTTTGATTTCAGTGGACAGTTCGACAGTTGACAGCTCACCTATGAATTGATTGACTTCATTGATCAGGAAGCTGGATTCACTTGGTCGAGTTCAAGTGAATGTGAGCCACAATAAAGCCTCATGTGTTACAGAGGCGGGTCGAATAGATCTACTCACTTCGGATTACCTAACACACCGCTTGAAAGTTTATTTGATCAATACATCACTGTTATCTATTCATAAAGGTTCATTTCAACAATCTGCACTGATAGCATATAAGCCCCATTAGCCTTGAACAGACAACGTATTACCTCAGGGCTAGTACTAGAGTGCCACCAAGATTTTCCAAAGCCTCGGTAGATAATAACATTATTCTGAGGTGGATTAAAGGCCACGACAGGAGTAAAGGTGATTGCAGTGCCGACTCTTTAGCCAAAGAAGCGGCTAGACTAATAATTTTAGGATCCAGTGGCACCTACGGCCTGATGACTTCGCCAACTGCGGAACTAACTAACCAAACGTTACAAATGGGATGAAATCAAAGGATGCAATCTTGCTAGGATCACCCTGGGCGACCCTGGGAAGCTGGCGCCAAAGAAATATGTGGCGATGACAGGGAAAAATCTGCGATAAACAGTAGAATTTCTGACTGGACACTGTCAACTAAGGAAACACCTCCATAATTAATATGGGGCTAGTGGACACACTATGCAGGATGTGTGAACAGGAAGATGAAGCTGGTAGGCATGTCCTATGCGAATTTCCGGAGTTATCATCAATTGGAGAGTGTGTGATCGGCAAGTCTTGGCCTACACCTGCCGATATAAAGGAGATGTCTCCCAGAGACCTGTCCACCTTCCTGGAAAGGACAGGTTGGACGATAATCTAGGTCTAGGAGAACAACTCTTGGGTGGATGTACAATGGATCACCGTTCCTACTCTTTAGATACAGAAAGGTTTATTTCTTTGAACTATTGAAACTATGGAACATCAAGTTCTTCAATTCTATTTCATGTTCAAAAATGTTTTAAGTGAACTGATATCATCATTAGTCATTGAAATTGGTAGGGATAATCAGCTTATATGTTTATTCATCGAATGTTCACCTAGCGGCAATAGATGAAATTAAACTGCCTACCCAATAATTAATTGAAATCATACACTGACACTAATTACATTGGTTTGCAATCAATGGTTCTAATTCGAACCTCACGCCCTCCCTAATAAAGCCATTCGGAACCGAAAGTGAAAACTAAACAAATGCCATTAATAAAAATAACAATGATTTCAGCATCGCCATAAAATAAATGGCTCGTTTTGTGTGATTCGACCGGCTTTGTTATAAATCACGGTAGATATTCCGTTGCAAGCAGCAGTATTTCAATATAATCACCCCGAAATCACCCTCTATTGGTCGTTAGTCGATTCGAGTTGTACACCACGCACAATTGACTGGTTGAAATAAATGAGCGAAAAACTCGAATAAACACCACCTTTATCTGACATCTAAATACCGTAAAAAGCTGCTAACTTAACTGGTCTTTTTATGGACTTCCGATATTGCGGGAGGTGTTTATTTGACAATCGTTTTTTGCTCCGCAACGACACATGAACACTGGAACATGAAAGGCTATATTTAGGATTTGTAGGCTCACTATGGCGCAGTCGGTATGATTGTAAATTAGAACAGATCTTGGGCGAAATGTATCATTGATGTGGGTCAAAACACATAGTAGAAATCAGGAACTGCATGATCCCAAGTTGCAATTTTGTGACGTGAAGTGTTTGTTAAGAAGACACATAATATGTGAATCATACTATAATTGATGAAATCCAGAATTGGACAATGTATCTGTGTCTATTGAGCCCTCGGAATATATATTTCCAATCCTATTTCGAACTATGATTTTATAAGTATTACGGCAACCTCTAATATACTTTGGAAATCTGAGAATAAAATAGTAATAAATCAAAAACTAGGAATACATGAAAGTGAAATTTATCAATCTTATATATCACCACCTATGAAAAAACGAAGGTGGTAGATGTAAGAATTCGATTTTTTGGGTTGTTTGAAAATATTCAAGCGAATCAAAAGATTGTGCTTTTCTTTTCCAACATTTTTTCGTTTTCATTTTAATTGGTTTCATAACATTTGGTATTCAAAATATACAAGGAGTTAATACACTTGGCGATCTCGTAAAAGGTACGATATAAAAAGCAGAGATTATTTTGAAAACTCTGAACAGAAAGTCACAGAAACGTTCAATTAGCTATCATATAATTTCCAAATATAGTGTCGTCCTACTTGCTAAACAATAGCTTCTTCAGTCGTGTTCATACTCAGTATCTAGATCACCAGTAGGTCACTTCAATAATCATATCAGGTTATGTTTGACAATACAAAGCTGCAAAGTAGTATATCAGGACTGCTATGATCTATATAAACCATCTGCCCAAGAAAATGAACGCATAAACAACCTATTTTCTCATGATGCTACCTTGACAATCATGTTCGATTGTAAAACAAGCTGTTGAAAGGTTCAAAATCATTTTAAACTTGCAAAAACTCAGACACTTTTCAGACTACGAAATAAACTGTCCATTAGAGCGTAAAATTTCTAGGACCTAAGATCAATACCACTCTCAATTGGAAACTTCATGCACATCAATTGACAAGAAAGATATCCAACGCAATATTTGCAATTAGACGCTGAAATCACTAGTTAACTTGAAGGCATTCATTTCTGACTTTTACGAAATGTTCCACTGTGCTTTGATTATTCACACTCAGCCGCTATTTATGATTCTGAAGCGAGGCATTAGAGTTCTTTCCGGTAACACACATACTGAACGTTATAAACCATGATTCATTAATATTACTGGATTCTTTTTCCCAACACCACACCGTTATTTTAACACCTCGACATGTGTTTCGATCACCAATTGGTCATCTTCAAGAGGAATATCAAACTGCAGTTTGATCTTGAAGATGATCACTTGGTGATTTAAACACATATCGAAATGTTAAAAAATAATGGTTTGGTGTTGGAAAAAAACCTTCAGTAATATTCATTACTACACCAAAGGTTCCAAACAGTGCATCACAAGTACATGATTCATCAACTTATTGGTATCACTTCGTTAACTTAATGGTATCAAAATGTTCAACGTTCTTCAAGACTTCATCAAAAAAGCTCAAGTTTGGTTAACTTATATTCAGATTTTCAATATATTTACAGAAATCAAATATTTTTTTTAATCTGCGAAACCAAAAAACTCATTAAAAACGAACCAATCATAATGTTATCAGATTTGAAAAACGAAATACATTGACACTTTGATTAAACACCTGTGGTTCATATATTTGTAGGAACCCCCATATTTTGGATATAATTGATTCTTCTCGTTTATTTTTTGATGATTCATTTTCATGATTAATTTACGATTATTGAGTCATGTTATTCACATAAATAATGCCTAATAGAATCGGTATATGTGAGAGAAACGTTCGAAGATATCCTAAAAAAAAAGTATCTTCAGAGTTTTAACAACCAGATCCAATACGTGATACTTCGAAGCTCCGATATAAACTTAAATTTCAGTGGGTTTCTCACAGACGATTATTTCTAAACTAATAACAAATCA
>WOGO01007928.1:0-10890 GCA_015342085.1 Leptinotarsa defecta
TCAAATTAAATTTCTCAAAATGAGGAGTCCGCAACGAACGCCATCGCCTCAAATTTTATGGGGAGGTCCCTTGCCTCCTCTGACGAGCCGCCGCCGTTTCAATGCAATGCGTTTTTCTAGCTTTATATCTCAATAAATATTTATTTCACTTCGTCGTGGTGTATATTGTTCAATAGAGAATTTTGGACTCTATACATTGATGCTGTTGATTTTTTTTCCAAATTTTAATTTTCCACTTTTTTTCAGCTCATTACTATATGATGTTGTTAAGTGAATTTAGGCCATTTCTCTACTAATTCAAATTGAACCAAAGCGCTGTGGAAACCGTCTGAAACATTAAACAGGTATGATGACGATTAACGGCACTAGTCGACGTTGGTTTGCAAAATTTTCTTCCGGAGATTTTAGCCTCGAAGATGAGCCACGAAGTGGTCGATCTACAGTGATCCAGGACGAGGGTTTGAGAATCCTGGTAAAACCTGACCTATCACAAACGGTGAAGCAAACAGGAAGCTCGAAAAGTGGATGCATCCCGATTTGAACGATCGACAGGTTTGTTTATCTTTGCTCTTTCGTAACCAAAACGATCCTTTTTTGGATTGGATCGTCACGTGAGATCAAAAGTGGATTCTCTACAGGAAATGACTTCCCAAAGGAGAAAACCCAGCAAAAAGACCATGGTTACTGTATGGTGCTTAGCAGCTGGTGTGATTCACTTTTACTTTCTGCAACCAGGCCAAACCCGCAGAGTCCCATTGTGAGGAAATCGACGTAATGTACCGAAAATTGAGTCAGTAGCAGCCGGCACTAGTCAACAAAAAAAGTCCGATCATGCTACACAACAACGTTCGTCCGCACGTTTCACAAATCACCGTCCTAAAAGTTAACGAATTGAGCGTCGAAATTTTGCCTCACCACAATACTCCCCATACCTCTTGCCAAGCAACTACCATCTTTCAAGCACTTCGACAACTTTCTCACCGGTAAAAACTTCGTCAATCTGAACCCGGCAAAAATGGCCTTCGTCGACTTCATTGAATCCCGAGACCACACTTCTTATGCTGAAGGAAATAACCGACTTCTGTTACGTTGGTAAAAGTGCACTGATTCAAATGCCGCTCATTTAGATTAAATTGAATAAGTATTCACTGAGATATTACAGCTAATTAATACAGTTCATTTTATGATTTTCACTATAAAGGATTTCACAAAAACCGCGATACGTGTTTTGCAATACATTAGCTTTCTCAAGCGTATATTAAAACTAAAAATTACTTCTAAATTATAACCATTTTATACTCTAACCTATTACCTACTCGTATGCCTAATTTCTAAAGAATACATCTACCTAGAAAGGTCAGGTATGAATTTATTAACTATATCATATCATTTTCGAAAGTACCCTAAATGTACCTAACTATTTTTACCTGAAAATGAACAGATTCAATAATGGCGAATTATCCAATTCAGTTTGATCGTTCATAAGATATTGATAGTTGTTGAATTTGTTCATTTCCATACTCTCCAACAGGTTAAGTTTTAAACCTTTCTTCTGGAAATGGAGGGGCTTGTATTCATGGTTAAACAAATGTGGAATTTATTTTTCCATTCTGGAAACTATATTTGTGTTCCTTTATGCGGGATTTGAACGTTCTTCCAGTTTGACGTATATAAAACATCGGACATGACCCACATGATAATTTAGACACTCCCGATTTTTCTCAAAATGGGCTTTTATCTTTGTTATTCTCAATGTGCATGCCTAAGTTGTTGTTGGTTTCACAAGCAATATTTACACATTTGCTGTGCAGAAAATCTGAAATATTTGTAGTGTGTTGGCTTGAGTAGGTTAAGGTTCTATAACTTTTATCCTCTTCTCTTCGAATTGGGTAAACTTCTTTCTAAGCTTCATTGTATAATTTTTTGGTAATAAAGAATGTATTAGACTACTATCGCCATCATTGTTGACGGCTATTTGTTTTATTAAGTTCAGTTCTTTATTGAAATTCGCCTCTGAAAAGGGCACATTTATCAGTCTGCGGATCATACTGTTGAAAGCTGCTTCTTTGTGCTGATACGGGTGGGTGGACGAATTATGAATGATAATATCTGTATGTGCCGGTTTATGATAAATTGGAAAATCATGTTTGTTGTTAACTTTTGTTATTGTCAAGTCCAAATAATTTATAGAGTCGTCCTTTTCCATCTCCATTGTGAAAGTGATAGAAGGGTGGAGATAATTGATGAAATTCAAAAAGTTAGTCAACTGTCTGTTCGTTCCGGTGAAACATACCAGGATATCTTCCACATATCTATACTAATACACGAAACTTCTTACCAGTGGGTTACTGTGTATTTTTCTCTCCAAATCGTCCATGAAAATCTCTGCCAGAATGAGACTAAGTAGGTTTCCCATTATGAGATGAGCAAAGAGTTTCATTGAATTGGAAATGATTCTGTGACAAACACACCGTAATCAAGTCTAATATTTCCTTTTTTTCCGGATTGATACACTTTTCGTCCAATAGATTTTCTACAAGAATAATCGCTTCATAAGGAGGAATACTGGGAAACAGATTATTTACATCAAATGAAATCAATTTGGAATTATTCGAGAGTGTAATATCTTGAATTTTATTGATCAAATGGTTTGAATTCCTCAAACTGAACTCTGATTTGAAATTGGTGTGGTTTTGAATAATTGCAATGAGTTTTTCGGATATTTTAACTGAAGGAGCTGTGACGAAAGAAACTACCGGCCTTATCGGGTAGTTATCTTTGTGTAATTTAATCAACGAATAAAGTTTAGGTGGTTGTGGGTTCATGACTAACGATCGGAATTTTTAGGTTTCATCCATGACACAATGAATATTTTTCAAAGTTTCTTTGACGTCTTTCTGATATAAATGGGCGGGGTCGTTTCTGAGACCATCGTACATGCCAGTATTTAATAAGTCCAAAGTCTTCTCTACGTATTCTTCTTTATTCATGGCTATGACTGTATAAACAATGTTATTTTCTGCCGATTTCTCTTATTTGCAGCAATATGTTTATCGACGTAACATGTCTCCATCAACGCGATATCTGCATAAATTCCCAAAATTTTAAATTTGTCGAATTTTTGTTGGGTTTAATATTGTAATTGAAACTTTTTTCTAATAGACAAGTTTCATATTCTGTGAAAATGGTCTTCGTGAGTTTGACAAAATTGTCAAAGAACTTATGTTGCGAAAATAGTTCATTGCCTTTGGTCTTTTTTTTTCTTCGGTGGCTTGTTCTAAATTATTATATCTAATTTCTTTTAATATATGATACCATTAACTTATCACAAATATCCAAGTCCAGGATTTGAAATTCAATGCAGTGAAGTTTACAAATCAGTTGTGTATGTATCTTTTGATATAGATATTGGCAATGACCTTTTTGCTGTACTGTATTTTTCTTTCTATTTTTATCCAGTTGATTTTTCTATGTCTACTTCCTTCAGATGCAACGTGACTTTTGTTATTGGTATTCAATTGGATAAATCTCGGGAACAGTTTGAAGAGACAAAACCTTTGGAATAGCTAAATATTAAGCACACCCATAAAACTCATTTGAAATTATTGAATAGGCAAGATCGAACTTGGCATTCACCAGAAAAATACAATAAACTTTTTTACCCTTGCATCAATCAATTGAAATGTGATCATAGAGCTCTATTAACTTCATCTAAATATTTGGCATTTGTTTTCTACACGTCTGGTGTATTTTTTAACAAACCGTTTTTCTCATACCTCTTGAAACATGTTCTAAGACTTTGTTATCATTATAGATCCTTGAAACATTCGATCTCTAACAACTTTCATCATCAAAAAGCTTTTATAACCATCATTTGTTATAACCTGCAGAATTAGGAGCATATTGGAATAGTTGTAGGGTGACTATCGATTGAGATTTCTTTTATACTTTTTCATTTACCAAATTCACTAATTTATATTCGTTTATTTCATGAACATCTTTGCTTCAAAACGTGCAAAATTCCGAGAGATACATTTTCAGAAGAGTATATTTGATTGGGGAGGGAAGGGGTAGTTAACCCCTTTATTCCTTCAAGTTCCGCTGCGGTCCCAAATATTTCAGTATTTAGGGGTTCTTTCGTTATGAAGTTATAAAACGAGAATAATGTTCAATCACTCACTTGGTAATGAAGTCATTGCTACCAGCCAAAACAGCACCAACAGGACATCCCAATCCTTTACTAAGAGAAAAAAATACTGTGTCTACATCTCTGGCTACTCTTCTAGGAGACACTCTCAGGTACACTGCAGCGTTTATTAACCTTGCACCATCCATGTGAACTGGAATATTATGTTCTGCTGCAATATCACCAACTTTTTCCAACCAGTCGAGGGGTAATACCTGTAAACAATTTTAGGTTTAGAACTCAACTCTTGCAACTTTTTTGCGACATTGAGAAGTGGAAAAGTGAAACTTTACAAGTGTAAATCCAACCTAGCTTATCTACCGAAGTAAATATTAATTAATATAGACTAACGACCGACCTGGCTTAGCAAGGATAGCAGCTTGTCCATGAAGGATGTTCTGTTTTTAACTACAGGGCGTGCTTTTGAAGATATGAAGGCTGAAGTTTTCGCCCGATGGAAAGTTCTATGACAGTCTAGAACATTTGAAGCGTTTGACAATATTCTAGAATATCCCAGAACATTCTGGAATGCTATGGAATGTTTTGCGATAGTCTGGAACGTTTTGGAACATTTGAGGTCATTGCGGAACAATCAAAGGAGTTACAGCCAACTATCCCTCATTCATGAAAAAGGTTTATGTTTTTACTTGGAAGGCGAGCTTTTGGTGATATAAGAAATAATATTTTGCCTTGTTTCAAAATGTTCACGAGCATTCCATAATGTTCGAGAATATACCCGATTATTGTGAAACGATCAATGATGTGGTTTTTGAAGATATTAGGAATGAAAGTTCCAAACTCTAGAAATTTCTGAGCATTCCAGAGTATTTCAGAGCATTACTTCTTAAGGAAAGATCACTTTTAGAGCACCTTGGGACTGTCAATTTGATGAAACTTTCAAAATAGTGGATTTTGGCAAAGAAAGGCTATTGAGTATTTATTAAGTGTAACAATCGTATCTGTTATTATACCGATTGAAATTTAGTATACTCTTTTATATTTATATTTTTTGCATCTTTCAATTTCCTATTTCTGTTTTAGTATTTTCCAAAAATTCTGTCCTATCAGTTCTCTATTTTCTTTGGCTTTTAGAATTGAGGAGTCCGAGCAATTCAATTACTTTTATTCAATAAATAATAGTGGTAATTCCATCTCTTATGGTAATTTTGAATTTCAAATCATATCTTCTGTTGGGGCCTCTGAGAAGCCTACTTTGAACTTTTTATTATTGTTTTATTATCGTCAGCTATGATTTTCACTTCAATTATTATTAACATTCAGTGGCCGGATTTGTCACTACATGATTTCTTTCTGTGGTGATACTTAAGAAGTAAAATCTATAGAAGGAAGGTTAATATCAGTTCGATCATTTATTTGGTTTATAGAGGAAATGTTGAAACAATTCGATTGTTTTTTTAAAAGTTCGTTAGGAGAATATTTCAATATTAGTTACTTTTAAATTTCTTCGCATTCATAATTCTTTAACGTCGATATACATTTTACTTATTGTTGAAATAATTGCGATTAGGAAACCATGTGAAAGTACATTAACGTAGTTAAAAAACTCTAGGAGTTCTTGTATTGACTTACGTTGACTTACTTACTCTTGAACTACCCCAAATCTCAGAAAATAATATTTTGAATAATTATTTGCGTATAAACTATCATTAACGAACATGATTTGGTGTTGAAATTAATAGCATTGTGAGTTTGCACATCAAACTGTGAGTATATAAGAAAAGGTTCTTGTTCAAAAGTACTATAGGCACACAATTATTATACTATCGAAATATATTCAGTACCTGCTTTCAAATAATTTCTGAGAATATCTATCCAAAACTTATATGATCAAAAAAATCAAATTACTGGAATCAGAAAATTTAACCGGATATTTTCCAGAATATACATTTCTGCTATAGACTATGTTGAAAGACCAAAATGTTTACACATATTTTATAAATATCCTCGGTTATGTTTTTCTATCAGAATCCAGATCGAAATTATGAAGACTATGAGGGTTGAAAGACCCCAGATCCTCAGATATTTTAAGGCAAGATGAAGAGTAAGATTAAAAATATTACTAACCACTCCTCCACATAAGTTATGCGTATTTTCGACTATGATGAGGGAAGTCTTAGGTTCAAATACATTTGGGTTTACATTTATTGCTTCTCTGAGCACATCAAGACTAAATGTTCCGTCATCTTCGTTCTTGATCGGCGAAGATTGCACTCCCGCGATTTGTGCAGGTCCTCCTAAAAATAAACAATTAAAAAAAAAACAAAACTTCATACAGCAATACTGATAATAATAGAAGAATTATTGAAAAACTTAAAATTTATAAATTTAATGGAAGTCGAGCCAAAAACATAATGCATAGGTTTCATAGTAGCAATAGAGAATGAATGAATTAAAATGATGAAGTAATTGAATAATTGAATAATTTAATAATTGTATAATCAACTAATTGAATATTTGAATACTTCCATACATGAATTACCTTACAATGGCTAATTTTCATACTATTATCAATTTCCTCGTTGAGAAAATTATATTATTATATGCAAAATCAGGATGATTTTCTAATTGATGTATAATGAAGTTGTATAGTCACAAGAACGTTCAACAGAAATAGTACAAGATAAATTTCAAGAAGTAGTACGTTTTTCTGGCTGATTAGAGATTGAAAAACTTAAGTTTACATCTCAACCATTCCTTTGCATTTTTGGCCATCTTCCAACTTTTGTTTATAATTTTCGAACTCTGCAACGTCGACAAACATGTCTAATAGTCAGGCTTGAAGATGACAAGATTCCGTACAAGACCTCTTTTGACACGACGAATAATAAAAGCCGTACAGAGGGGCAAAGTAAGGATAAAATCGCGTGATTCAGCAAAATGATTAGTTTTTCTTCACATCTAATGACTCAAATGCTTGAAAAACTGATTTTTATAAACATGAATAGAGACCAAAACTCGGGTTGGTAATATTCCACCATTTTGAATGATCTGAATGTTTTAATATTAACACTAGTTCACAAAAAGGATTTAAAGCTTTAATAACTTCTAATTATTATATGCGAGCGCTTTGGATAGCAGACTGGGCTACCATCTACATGGCTCTACTCAAACTGAACGATTTATCTTCTTTTAAATAAGAAGGTAAAACGACAGCTGTCTCAGCCTATTGTGCATCGTCAGTACCGGGCAGACGGTCCTCTATTTAAGACAAAATGTGAATAACAAAGAAAAGTACTTGACAAAAATTCCTGCATAAACGCAGGCGAGACATAAGTTTTCCGATGGCATTTCAGGATAGCTTCCCAAATTTCTGCTACCGCAGTTGTCGGTTGATTGGTCAAATTGACTTGGGTGTCACACCAATAGGTGGTTCCACTTGTGTCTCGCTTGCGTTTACGCAGTTATTTTAATCAAGTACTTTTCATGATTACTCACATTTTGTCTTCAATCGAGAATCGCCTGCCCGGTACTAACGATGCCCAATAGGCTGAAACAGCTGTCTATCGGTGACTCTCAAATTGAAATCAATATGGAAATGATCAGTCAAAAAATCAAAATCAAAACTCTGCTCTACTTTGCCAAGCTTTCGCTTCTAATGGGAAATTTCTTCGGGACCTATAAGTTGTGGATTTTTTCGCCATTGAATAACATTATAAATTATTCTTACAGTAAAAATGAAAACCATTCTATTGAACATATGAATTGATGAAATAAAGTTAAACATGTATAGGATTTTTTGGTTTGAGAAATACCATAACTTCACACAAATGTCATTTTTCAATGGGCATGATGATTTGATAATCTTCGACTTTAAAGAGTTATTGATTGATACGTTTTTCATTATTATAATGTTTTTGGTGTAGTTCCAGTAAGTTACTGTATATACTGCTGAGATTATCAATTTCAGTTTTTTTATTCATACAATCAGAAGACTTATTAATTTCAACCATTTCAAGAAAAAGGCATTTGGAAATATTTTTTCTGTATGCGAAACTTAGATTTTAGAGTAATTTGGTTTATTTCCTCTATCTATAGAATGTTGTGGTAATACACATACTTTTAGGATATTTTAGGATATTTGAAGATATTTGAAGATACATTTCCAAGATTAGGTATAGATTTATAAGAAAAATTGATAGGTGAACTATCATTACATAAATTTCTGTTGATCACATCGGAATTTGTATTACTGCCAGTATTGAAAATTATTTTATTGAGAAGTTTTGTGGGATAAGAATGTCTCTAAGAAGTCTGAGATTTTTTTGCTTGAGGGAAGGGTGTACTAATTTTTCTATTCTTTTTTTCAAACAGAGTATTGAATTGATGTTAACTGATTTTTCATAAAAAAATAGTAATTGATATATATTATCAGTTTTACGGATAACTCTTGTATCAAGAAAATTAAAGGTGTGATTATTTTCTATTTCGATAATGAATTGAAATTTTTTATCATATCTATTGACATCATGAGGTTTGTTATAAGGTATTGCACAAATGACATCTTCAACGTATTTCTTTAAAGAAATAATTTCAAAACTCAGTTTAGGAAGTATGTTTTCAAAAAGATCGTCTATTACGTATTGAGCTATAATAGGAGATAGTTGTACATGAACACAAATATTGTAAGTTGAATAAAACCTTGTAGAAACTGAAATATTACTTAAATTGAGAGTAATGTATTTTCAGGAGTGTGAAAAGCATAATTCATAGGCTTCATAGTAGCAATAGATAAATTATTGAGTAAATAAATAATGAACTCATTTGATAATTCAACAATTAATGAATGTTTGGAGTCATTACATACTGTCAACGATGACATGAGTAGATTTAACTCATTCGTGACATGAAGTCGAAATATTATGAATGAATTGAGTACTTTATCTTGTAGTGTAATCCAGACTGGTGCTGAAGAGGCAATAAGGCAAGTATCTTATTCCGAAACATTGGATGTCCGCCATTTAGGATGATAGTGTTCCATGTAAGTGAAATGTTACCTCTTTCATATATTATATTGTGTAACAAGCCTGTGAAGGATATCTGATTCAATTCCCTAACGAATGGTTGGAATACAAACTGAAAAAGTGTTTTTGTATAATTGAATGTTCATATTGAAGCAGTTGTGTCAACGATCCAAGGATACTACTGTAAGTTTCTAGATTCGTTTTTAAGTTTTCTGACACATCGCATACACGGAGTTATTCTCATTGTAACCATAAATTGATATTCTAGATAAAGCAGAAGAATTCGTTTTATTATCACTTATTCTATTCTATATCATTGAACATCACGAGAGTCGAAATGAGAGTAAGAGAAATGTATTCTTTATCAATTCTGATTGTCTTATGAAAAGCACTAAACGTGGAAGAATGAGGAAAGTCTCCAAAAACGCCGCTCACGAAAGTATTTGTAAAAACACCTGCAATGGTCTGAAGTCATAGGAGTCATCGTCTCTTAGAGATGGCATAATTGTTCTGCTTCGTGCGAGAAGAGAAATTTCTGACATACATGTCACATACATCTGAGATATATTACAGAATTCGTCGATCCCGGCAGGCAGAGCTGCTGGGGAATGGATAGAGTAGGATATGGTCTAGTGTTAAAGCCTTCCGATATGGAGATTGATTTTCTTGCTAGTTCAAGGTTAAACCAGCAGTAAAACAGTGTGAATATTTTTTTGTATCTGCTATGGTTACACCATCTTTGGTAAAATTTTGAAAAAGAGCCGAACGTGGACTGTCTACCTACCCACCGCATTCGCCAATGTGTAAAGTAAATGCTAGTGTCCGACCGAAACTGGTTTTTACGACCGAAATCAAATTTCGGCAACGGTCTCAATTTCGGCCGAAACCGAAACTTCCTTACAAGGATTGTGTTTTGAGGGAAAAATAAAGAAAATATTATTATAATCAGTCAGCCTTTATTTTTTTATCCTTATATCACAACGTTAAGCAGTCTTCGACATTTTCACTTATTGATAATCAACAAGTCAACATAACAACCTCTTATTTAAGAAAAAAATATTAATTGCACCTTGAAAATACTCAAAATAGGTGAGGTGTTTATTTGAGTAGGTGAAGATTCTTCTTTTGAATATTATTAATGGTTTTTTTTTTAAATATTAAACATAAAACTATTTATTCAAGTTGTTACTTAATATCACAATAGGAACTTAATTAAATAGAAAGAATTATATTGTTAGGAGTGACTAATTTTATTCTTGATACAAAAAAATGTGGGAATCTTCCAAAGAAAGGAAGGAAGTAATCAATTTTGAAATAAGTAACTAAATACATAGGTGTGTAGATCATGCAAAGAAGTAAGTTCCAGACAAAAACTGGAAGAAAAAAAAAGCCCTCCTGAAACACCTACTTTCAAATAGGTGAATGAATGTCATTACGATGTCATCGATGACATACGTAGATCAAACTTATTCCGTGACATAAAAATCGTAATTCATGAATGAATTGTGTGTTTTTTCGTATAATATTATCCAGATTGGTACTGAAAAGCCCTAAGGGAAGTGTCTTACGGCGAAACATCGATGTCTACCAGTGAGGATGACGGTGTTCCATGTAAGTGCAATTTTTTACCATTCATTTAGTATAGAACTCTTGTGAATGATACCTGATTTTATTCCATAACGAATATTTGGAATACAAACTGAGTAGAGAATAGTATCTTCT
>WOGO01007929.1:0-10890 GCA_015342085.1 Leptinotarsa defecta
TCCTCTAGCGCTGCTGTTTACACGCATTGCAAGTGACTTGTGAGAGTACTCTAGGCAAATTTAATTGCTAGTGGACACGAGGCTTAAGACAACTAATGGGAAGGTACAAATTTTATTTCAATAACCAACATTTACATCTAACTGAGCCTAAATGTTTACTTTTTGTGCTGTAAGAACCAGTAATTTGTAATCAACAGACTCTTTCACTGAATTAGGAAATAATTTTTCAGAATCATGTTGAAGACTTACAGAGCGTACTACTCCTGAACCTATTTCCATGTTGGTTCTCTATAAGAAGCTTTACTTTCAACATTCGACTGAAACATTTTTTCAAAGACTCAATGGTTCACTCACCCATGTTTTCACCCAACAAACCCAATTCAAAGAGGTCCGTTTTATTAATGATTTCGTTGGGGTATTAGGTTCGAACTTACTTTGGGCTTGACAAACATGGATTTTTTTGGTGTGACTTGTTAAATGCTTCATTGAACTGTTCATTTTTAGGGCTCATGACTTTCAACTGATTTTTCCAATGCGATGTTTTCTTCGATTAAGAGCCCCCCTCTGATAATTTCTCACTTAAGACCACATACTAGTCTGTCTCCAAGTGAATCGTTTAGAAATTCACCAAACTCACAGAATTCAGCAAGATTTTTAAGCCTGGCAACAAAACCATTTAGCTATAATCAGCCCTTTAGGACTATACTGTTTTTAAACTCTGCTGCCAATTTATCATATATAAATATATGGGAGATGCTTGTTCCTTGAGCCACGTTGTACCTTGAACCATTGTTAAAATTTCAAAAGTACCGCGTAAATCTCAGTCAATTTTGCTTGACAGTCGATATTATCCACCACCAAAGGCGTGACAGGTGACTTCAGTAATCTATGTTAGACGGTACGTCTTCTGAGCGAGTGCACGTTTTATTTACCTATGAAAGTAAGTATTTTGACGATGTTTTAATGTTTTCTATTAATTTTTACAGTACATGAATTTAATTGCCGCGTGCTTTATGTTGAAGTTATGTATGTAGACAAATTATTTTGATAATATTCATCAATTTGTTTCACTTTTTGTAGGTTGAATAGATAATTATTTGTTAAAGTAAATAGGCTTGTACCTTGAACCATTGATGTGTCTTATACGTTGGACCATGGCCCAAGGTACAAGCCCTGTGTTAATTTGTTTTGTTTCATTTTCATAATTCTAATAATTTATTGTTTTAGATGCCAAGAAATAAACAGGGTAAAAAAAGAAATTGCCCTGATCTTCATGCATTACAAAATGTAGCAAATGCTGTACGAAATAACAATATTTCATTGCGTACTGCTTCTAAAGATTTTGAAGTGTCCCGATCTATATTAAGATAAAGATATTCAATAAAACTTGATCAAAATGTGCCTTACGAATCTTTCAATAATTGTGCGGTTCGAAAATTGTTTTTGGATGCTGATGAAAAAAGCTTATGCGAGTATATTGTTGCAGCATCTCATATGCATTATGGCCTTACTCGTCGAGATCTTCAGATTCTTGTCTACGATTTTTTAAAGATAAACAATAAATCTATTCCTGCTTCCTGGGAAAAAAAAGGTCGGGCAGAAAAACAGTAGTATTTGGATTTTGTGAAGCGCAGAAAAACAATAAGCTTAAGAAAACCACAAGCGACAAGCTTAACCCGGTCTACTAGCTTCAACAAACACAACTTTTCTACATTTTTTGAGAAGCTCAAGGGGTGTATAGAGAAATACCAGTTTACCGCTGATAAAATCTACAATTTGGATGAAAGCGGAAACAAACGCTCATATGCCAGGTAAATTTTTTCGTAGTTTTCATACATTCTTGTTTTTGAAATCTTTAGAAAATTTTCAGTCTAATATTAATTTTGTTTTCGATTTCAGATAAGATTTCAGCATGTAAAGGAGTGAAGCAGATTGAAAGCGCAACTTCACGGGAGAGAGGCATTAAGATTACTCTTATTGCATGCGTAAGTGCCATAGGAAACAGTGTGCCACCCTTATATATATATATATATATATTTCCGAGAGTTAATGAGACTTCATGATTAAAGGTGCGCCTCCTGGTGCCATTGGTTCTGCTCACCCTAGCGGCTGGTCCAATAAAACAATTTTTATGCAGTATCTTCACCACTCTGTTAAACATGTGAACTGTTCTGTCAATAATAATTTTAGATAATCACGAGAGTCATTCAACCATCTAGGCGATGAATTTTGCAAAAGAAAATGGAATAGTTATGCTTACGCTACCTGCCCACACAAGTCACAAGCTCCAGCCTCTAGACCGAAGCGTATTTGGGCCATACAAGACATATTACAATACAGCATGCGCCGACTTGATGCATTGCCACCCTGGAAAACCTATTTCCATTTATGATGTGACCGAAATATCGGGAATAGCATATCCCTCAGCATTCACATCAATAAACATCCAATCCGGTTTTAGAGTGTCTGTTATTTGGCCTTTTAACGAGAATATCTTTCGAAAATATGAGTTCATGGGATCATCAGTAACTGATGGACTATATGATCACCATCTACATCACAAGGAGCCTCATCTTCACAGCTGGCATCCGCATCCACCACAAATCTTCCTACAACTGCATCAGATATTCATCCAACAAACACGACTCCATCCACAAAAAAATTGATTCCATCTACATTACAAACATTCATCTAACCAGAAATAATACGTCCGTTTCCAAAAGCAGCTCCGAGACTGGCTTCCACTAAAGGAGGACAAAGAGGAAAATGCCGAATACTTACGGATACATCAGAAAAACTAGAACTCAAAGCCTTTAAAATAACTGTTATAAAAACTCAAAAAACAAAGAAAGAAGCAGTTAGAAGAAAAGTGATGCAGTCATCATCTTCATCTTCAGATGAAGATGACATTGTTGTTTATTCAGATTTAGACGATTCAGACTTGGACGTTGAAAATATTGATGAAATAGATAGCACAGAAGAATGCCAGGGTGAATCTACAGGAGTACAAATTTCCGATTTGTCAGTAGGAAATTTCTGTCATACTAAATTGATGAAATAAAAGGATACATTTTTATGTTGCACAAGTAACTACCATGTTTAATGATGCAAATTCTAAAGAGAATTCTCACCAGCAACAGACTTCCTGGCCCAAGTGATTCACATTTTGACACTGATATGCAAAACGTTTTGCATAACCCTATACCAATATGTCACGCTGGATTGTCAGAAAGACAAAACGGGATACATGTCTTTGATTTAGACTTTGAGAAGTTCAATGTTGGATAGCAACTATTTTTTAAATTTTTTTTCATACCGGTTCAAGGTACAAGACAACGTGGTTCATGGTATACTACTGGTTTGTACCTTGGATCAAATTGACTGTCAAAAATAAAAATCTAAATAGTATGTTTGTTTTTATTTTATTAGACTAACCTCCTAATATAATGTTCTAAGGTATATAAGCCACAAATTAGCCCAAAAATTTTACGTTGAAATTTAAAAACCTGAATATTATTAGGCCTCAAAAAAATCTGGTTCAAGGTACAAGCTTCAAGGTACAAACTCTGCAATGATTTCTTACCCAAATTGATCTTACTAGCAGATGTTCCTGTGGATGAATTTGAAAAAGGCAAATGAATTAAGAAAATGTACAACAATTTTCAGTAAGAAAGGTAAAAATGTTAAATTCAAATTTCTACTGTGAAAACAAACAAATCAGGATGCAAGTTTCGAATGAAAAAACACACAAATCTTGTGACTCAATTTCAATACAGTTCTTTCAGTTTATTTTTTGTCTGATTCTTTAGGAAATCACCATACAACCCAAAAGAAAAAATTCAAAAGCAAATTTGTGAATATGCTTTCATACAAAACATAATAGACTAGCTTGAATCTTTTGCCTATTCGGGATATGCTTCCTAATGAATCTGAGCTGTATGACTTATTATAGCCTACAACTGATTCTTTTGAAAATGAGTTCACAATCGATGGTAGATTTATTTTGGACAAAGTCACTTGGCATAAAAATGTCACATTTCAGCAAATGTTTGAAGATTGTGCAGCTTATATTTTTGCCACAATGCCACAATTATTTTCGACGGATATAGCAGAGATAACTTTGGAATCATCTCATAAATGTTACAGACGAGTGTGTAGTAAAATTTCACAAGAACTCAGATTCACCGAAAGAAGGATATTTCCAAGAAAACAAAAGGTTTTCTATCAAATATAAGGAACAAGCCTAAATTCATTATTTGTTTGATAACTGACTTGGAAAGAGAGGCAAATCTGAAGATTAGTTCAGCTATAGAAGATGCTGATACCTTGATATTTCATACAGCATTGCATGTAGCTGATAAGGCAGTTTTCGTTTTCGGCACTATCGTCGATTTGGCTGCATTAATAATCGATTCAACATCAAATGACAAGCATATCGCTATGTAGAAGCCTGAAATTCTCAAAACATCTGATGTTATTTAAGAATCTAATAGCAACGAAACATTGAAAAATGTATAACTGTTTGCCCATGCTTTTAATAACTGTGACAAAGTAAGCTTCATCTTCAATTAAGGTAAACACACTTTTAGAATTCAATTTTGAGAGATTCAACTTTGAGAAACGAAGTTGAAAATTTGTACAAATCATACGTAACAGATCTGTTACAGACACTGGAGAACAAATAATTTTGAGACTGTTTGGAGCTGATTAACATTGTTTAAATCAATTCAGAATAGACCGTTTTTTGGTGACAATAATCTTAGCAACATTCCCGCCGACCGCTTCAGCAACTCTTCAACATTCTTCGAGAACTTATTATCAAGTCCAAACATGGCTGAACAATCCTTCAACTGCTACAGATTAAGGATAGAAAAACACAGAGACTCTGTTTTTGTCCATGAAAACAACGGACACATTGGCAGCTTCAGAATTACTGAAACTAGTTCATTGTAGTTGCACAGTATCTAACTGCAGTGAAACTTGCAGCTGCAGAACAGCAGGGATGAAGTGCACCCGAATATGCAAGGGGTGCAGAGGTGAAAGTTACACTAATGTCTCAGAACTCGTTGAATATACTAATGACATCGGTGAAGATGACAACTGTTGTGATGATGACAGTACCAACTTCGAGTATGGGATGATCGTCGATCAACAAAATACTAGCCGTCCAGTATATCGAAAAATCTTTCAGGCAGTCTACGTGTCAGACTCAGATACTGACTCTGACAAAAAAGCCGAAACGCAAGAAGAAAGATTGGAAAATCAGGAAAATATAGGAGAATGAGAAGAAAAGAAAGAAGACGAAACTGAAAATCCGACGTGTTCAGTAGAAGAACGGCTGGTTCAGTTCAAGTTTGAATGAACCAAGTTATTCTCAAGTCTCTCTCCCCCCCCCAAAAGAAAATGCAGTATGATGCATTTTTATTATTATTATTTTTATTATTCATTTTGATTTTTGTAATTTAGATGAAATAAGTTTCTTCATTAATCATACTCGGAAGTATACCAATGATTACTAATTGAACCTTCACTATTATTGGAAACAATAAAATGATAAAATCGATAAACGGCATTTTCTTGAAGGTATATTATCATATTTGTGATATTTGTCATGCTTGAAGTGAGAAATTGTAAAAAACGAAAAAATCAGTTTAGAAAACAAATGTATATAATAATTGAATAATGATAGTTACAAATTTGTTGAAAAGCACATTTGGAAGACTTATCAATTCACTATAAAAATGTATTCAATGTTTATTTCCATATCTTCAATAGTTCCAAAGTTATATCAATTTGTTAGTTTACAAATCGAGTGGTTCACGCAACTTTTATAGCACATAATTTTCAAAATTACAATAAAAAATCAAAAACACAGTTTTTCAACAGTAACAGTTTAAGAAAAAAATATCTCGTCTGGGAACTTGTTTATAACGAATTGTTTAGTTGATAAACAATGAAACTATGAATAATTTGTGAAGCAATATCAATTATGATTTTCAGAAAGGAAACATTCCTCAAGTAATCATTTGAACATTTGAGATATAGAAAAACGATCATAAACAAATAATTGTTGTTTTTTTTACAAACCATTATATTATGAAGATAATTTCTTTAATACTCACATAGACTATTTGTTCATGAACAATTCATAAACAAATGGCGCGAAAAACTTTTTGTTCATCTTATCCAATGTTTTAATTCAATATTCAAAATGAAAACAGCTCCATGAAGCCCAATCACTTTTTGGAAAATTATTTAAACATTTTTTGGTCTCCAATGAAGACGCAAGTCAAGTGAAATATTGTTAATTTTCAAATAATCCAACAAGAATCAATTTTTCATAGTATTCAGAATACACCCTAATTTTTGTAAATTCTCTAATTGATATTTAATAATTATAGAAAGTATTTATGTTACGTATTTGCTTTAGATGCCGCATCCGCATCCCCAAAATAATCTGCGAGAGGATACTTTGGCGTTAAATTGAAATTATCAATAATAGAGATAAAGTTTCTGAAGGAGGAAGATATTTTAAAAATTTCACCACTTTGTTGTATTTTTCATTTTTTTTTTTTAGTTTTTGGAATATTTGTATAAACCTAAATACTTTTTTTACTCTCAATTTATATACAACTCTTGCAATTTTTCAAGTTCTGAAAAACGGTTTTAGCACATTTTTCTAGATATCACTCCTGATCGAGTGAGCTATCGCATGTATTTTTTCGACGATTATTGCTATTTTTCACCATTTTCAACTAGTGAAGTGGACTAATGTAATTTTAGAAAGCTAATTATTTTATGCATGAAAGAACAATTCATTAGGTGATGTAACAAAAAAAACTGAAGAACTCTCGGGAAAAAATTAAAAAATGTCCAAGCCGGTCTTTGAAAAAACATTTACCGAGAAAACGCTTAAGATACATGAAGGTGAATCTGATAGTCTAGGTCACAAAATACTTTTTTTTGGAAATTCTTTCCAAAGGCACCGATAATTATGATCTAGGGCTCATTCGATTTAGTGAAAAAAAGAGGGGTTTGGTTTTTGCAAATATCTCGGAAAATATTAAAGATATCCAAAATTTGATAAAAGATCTTTGAGAGGAGGAAATCTTATACTAAATTTGAATATTAAGTTACGATTTTTTAAAAATCATAATTTCTATTTCTCTTTGATATTCTGAGAAAGAAATATTTATTTATATCTTCTTTATTTATTTAATACACAATTCGTTTTGAACAAATTAGTTTTTACGATATATTTTTTTCAATACTACCAAACAAAAACAAAATGTGTCACTTTTTGTGTAAAAAAATGTTTCTTTATTTTTTACATTTTTTTACATTTTTCTTTTTTCGCGTTTGGCAATTCCTCACAGTTCTCAATCATTGTTATTGAAATAACTCATAAACTAATGGAGATGGGACAAATACACTTCAAGTCTTTTTTTTTCTCCTTCCAGTAATATATAAACAAATAAGATTTGAAACAAGTGCTCTAACCCTATTATTTATAAAAAATTTTTGACAATTGTTTGACAATTTGTTTACTCAAATACCACCTGAATCTGTTTTCTATGCTTCTTTCAAATCTTTATAACTCATAAACTATTCGAGAAACGACAAAGACACTTCGAGTCTTTTTTGTTCTCTCTTCAATAATGAACAAACAGCATTCAAAACAAAAGTTCTAATCCTATTATTTATCAACTTTTTTGACAATTATTTGAAAAAACCTCGAAACCTCATTTATACTACTTTTCAACAAAAATATTTCTTAAATTATTGATGAAAAAATATTATTTCTTATTTTATAATCTGAAGTACTCTATTAACTTCAACTAATCACAAGATAAAGTATAATTTTTTTGATTTTATTAGTTTATTACAGATTTAAAATTAACAATTTTGATTTGCTTCTTCTGTTTTTTTCTTAATAATCTCTTTGATCTCTTTTGCGGTGATGACTCGTAATCTTCAGTATCTTTCTCAATTTCTCTTTCTTCTACTTCTTTCTCTTGTATTCCGGATGCAATTTCTTCGTCTTGTACATACTCGAATAATTTATGAGTTACGAAGATTTGAAAGCCATAAAAAACAGATTGAGGGGGAATTTTAGTAAACAATTGTCAAAGAATTCGTGAAATGATAGTGTTAGAGCATTTCTTTAAAATCTTATTTGTTCTCACTGAAAGGAGAACAGAAAAGACTGCAAGGGTCTTTGTCCTATTTTCATTAGTTTATGAGTTATTTCAGAAATAATGATTAAGAACCATGAGGAATTGCCAAACACAAAAATCAAAAAAAAAATTGTAAAAAAATTGTGAAAAATTGAGAAACATTTTTTTACACAAGAAGTTAAATCTAGTTGGTTTTGTTTTTTTGTAGTATTCAAAACAATTTTTTTTTTAATAAATAAGGAAAATATGAATTGAAGAAAAAATTTTCTTTCAGAATACCAAAGAGGAATAAAAATTATGTATAAAAAAATCGTTCCATTGTATTCATATTTATTATCGAAAAAAATTGTTAATCAACAAATGCGTTTTTGAGCAATAAACGTTCGTTCATATACATTTTTCAAACAGAGATGAAAATTAGGAAAAATCATTTTTATGTAACTTTGAATAATAAGAATACAAATGAATTTGAATAATAAAAAAATCATTGTTTCAACTGAATTTTTCACTTTTCAACGTCTTTGATTAATAATAACAAAGTGGAAAATCAAAATTTCTATATTTTCTCTATGGAAATTTGAAACTTGTAAAAATTAGTTAATTGACTGAAGTATATCTAATATATCTAATCACGGGAAAAGAAAATTCCATGGATTTTCGTTTATTCAAGTATCTAGAAGGTATCTGAATTTTTTTCTTCTCAAAAATGATATTCAATGGGTTAAAATGATTTTTATTGTTCAAAGGTCCGTTTCGGTCAGTACGTGCGGGACGCGCATTGTCCGCTTTCAGCACTATTTCTGCCTCTGAACTGAAATTATAAATATTGGTGATAGAGTTCCGGGAGATGGGATTTTTTTTAGTAAATTTCCTCCTCTTTGAGGATCTTTTTTCAAATTTCGGGTATCTTTGAAATTTTTCAAGATATTTGCAAGAAAGCAAACCTTTTTTTTTTACTGAATTGTTCATAACTTTTGCAATTTTTTCGAGCCCTTCTTGAAATTTATCAGAAAATTGCTAGAGATCATTCCGAATTGAATGAGTTCTGGATCAAAATTTTCGATGCCCTTGGACAAAAGTTCCAAAAAAAGGATTTTGTAACCCAGACTATGACAATTCTTGAGGTCTCCTAGATATAAAAGAATTGATATTTCCATTTAGGCATCCCTGTATAGTATGTATCAGTCAAATGGAATAAGTTTGACAACAACTCCAACACCAACCGCAGGACAACCGTTGTCACATCACCGTTGATAATTATAATGTCTACCACAGTTGTGGACGAAACATCAGGCATAAAAATAGCTTTCACACAGTTATTGCCGGTCGGGAAAATTTATATCTTTGACAATGTATATTATTTATCATACCGCCTTTCAGTTTGATATCTTCAATCCTTGTGGTTTTTTATGGAAATGTGCAATGAACTTTTTGTAATGAAGACTTTCAATAATCACATCATGCAGATGTCAATTTGATGTCTCCTATCAATATATTCTGCTCAACTCACCTCCAGTGTTGAAATGGAAAAATGATAATTAAGACAGAAATCATCGAATGATATTGATTATTCAGTTATGGAATGAACTTTAAGTAATAAGTCAATATCAATTAGTATGTTAAAATCAAATATACCGGTAATCTAAAAGCTATACGCAGTTTGTTGCGGGTGACCTCCTTGATATAATTCGACCCCACTTCACATGTATTTCTTCATTTGACAAAATGATTTTTTTTTATTAACATGCGCGCCTGCTGCCTCATTTTCAACCCTCATTTGCGCACCTACTGCCTTGGGCTTGGTAGCTGATTTTCAGGCTCCCTCTCCGGAATCGGAAATATTGATGATCATTTTTCTAAACAATATACGGCTGATCGATCCCAAAGTTTAGATAAAATGAATATATTCTCAAATTACTGAAAAACACGCTTTTTAGCATACGAAACTGTAAATTGTAAAATAAATATAGTTTCAAAAACTAAAAAAAACACGTTTTGAAAAGAATATCGAGCTATAAAGTTGAAAATATATTTTTTTAATAAGCTTAAACCAATAACGATAAAAAAATATTAGTATTATTGTAGGCGCTTTGTGACATATTTTTTGTATATCAGGCGCCCGTCGCTTTTTCACAATAATACTAGTATTTTTCGTTCGTTATTGTTATAAGCTTATTCAAAAAAAAAAAATTTAACTTTTTCACATGTATCAAGGTATTTGCAATATTAGCTAAATATATATGAATTTGTTTTACTGTTATCTAATATGTATTTCACAAGTGGAATACATTTATATGTTGGAATGTTATTTTTCAATTCTTCTTCGTTAGGAATATTGTTTTGGAGAGCTATATTTTGAATCCAATTTTTTTTTACCCCAAATACAACTGAATAACGTCATTTACACTGATTTCGTCGTCACCCGATATACGTATTCACGAGAATTTTCAATTGCAAATTTTTGATGGTTATGAGAATATTTGTGGAATTGAGTTCAAAAACCTAGTTTCGTTTCTGACGTGGTGGTGGACAGACGTGCTGACAGCGACCGTCCACAAAGAAGGCACGCGGACGCCATTGTTGGGAACGAAACTCAGTTAGTGTTGTGAATGTCTGCCGTCATAGTGAAAGTTTATAAGTGTAATAGAAAAACATCACTCTCATTCACGCCGGTTGGAGGCTGGGGTGGACCAGATGTCCACGTGGGAGTGTT
>WOGO01007930.1:0-10890 GCA_015342085.1 Leptinotarsa defecta
CGACAACGCCGCTTCGTCTGAAATATTTTAGGCGTGTAGGTCATATTGACTTATGCATACTGTGAAATTTTCAGGTTGATCCGTTGAATAGTTTGTCAGAAACGGCTAATTAACACTCATCATGGAAAGCCCTGTATTTCATTCGTCCCATAATCTTTAACATTTCACAAATTAAACACTATTGTAGATATTTGTGATTTTAAAGTTACCTTTGCAGTTCTACTCAAATTCGAATAGTGGCAGCGGTACCATCAAAGAGTTCATTCAGCCGATGGACAACCACAATCAGGAAGTAATTGTTTAATAACCAATAACATATAATTTGTAATCAACGACAATTATCAGCGGCTTGTGGCTAGCGACAGCAGAAAGACAACGGGCATGAAGTCGGTTGTTAGGTGTATAATTAAGCAAATAACGTTTTATTGAAGTCGAAACGATTCTGAGATACCTTTCCAAATCGAGGAAAAAATGTAGTCACACTACAATTCTTACTTATTATTCAGAGGCGATAGTAGAAAAATACAGAGCATGTAGTTAGTTATTTAGGTACCTTCAAATCGATCCAATTTTGATATAATTTTTCAAATCGAGAAAAAAATGTAGTCGAACGACTTTTCTTATAGATTATTCAGAGGCAACAGCAGAAAGGTACAGAACAATAAATCGCGTGTTAGGTGTATAGTTAAACAAAACATATCCAAGAAAGAACGTTTTATTCAAGTTGAGTCAATTTTAAAACACGTTTCCAAATCAACGAAAAAATTCAGTCAAAAAAAGTCTCTTACAAATTATTCACGAGAGACGAATGCAGAAATATACTATTATACTATCTGAAAACTGGTTTGAAATATCATGCTTCGCGGAATCAGGCACAGCTACCTACTCACCATTACAAAACTCGCCAAAACAATCAACATATAGTACCTCACATGGCAAAATCGTTTGGTCAAAGGTCATACAGATGCACCTGAAGTATATAATTCTATTCCCAAACTTATAACCGACATCAAAAACATTTTTACTTTCAAGAAAGTATTGAAAAAATACTTCGTGAAAATGCCTAGAATAGTAGTCACTGAAATAATCGAAGGAAAATGAAAATTGAAAACCTTTCAAATAACGATGTATCACTGTTAGCAAACAGGTATATAGATTATTGATATATTGTATTGAATTGAACTGTTTGAAGGTTTGATATTCGCTAAGTTAAAAATTGTGTTACTATATTATACTATTTGTTTTTATATTTTTATTTCAAGGAAAATGAAAATTGAATACCATTTTAAATACCTGTCTCACTCTTATCAAGCAGGAATACAAACTATTGATATATTATATTAAACAAAACTGGTTGGAAGCTAAATAATCTTGGATTATCTTTGTATTGTATAGTGTTTGTTTTTTTCATTTCATTTTATTTTAAGTATAATAACAAATTAAAATAGCTGTACATGTTTAATTATTGGGAAAGAAAGTTTTTGGCTTTCTACTACTCCATCTTGATACAAAAAAAGGGGATCAGGGAATTTTCCAAAAACAGGAAGGAAGTAATCAATGTGAAAATGAGTAACTCTATGCATGGATGTGTAGATTATGCGAGTTAATCTTTGCATAATCTACACATCCATGTATAGCGTTACTTATGAAGGTATATGAAGATTCCCTCATCCCCTTTTTTTGTATCAAAATGTAGTAGTAGAAAGCCAAAACTTTCTTTCCCACTCCTAAAAATAAAACCCCTTCAATTCATAAAAAGCTGTACAATCAGATACATTACGAAATTAGGAAAGAAAAAAGCTATAAAAAGTTCAGAAATCTTGTTGTAATACGCTTTTTTGCAAGATTGCAAGAATTTTGATGAATATTACAATGGAACATTGCTGTGATTTAATATATGTGTTTTTTTGGTTTTTTATGTTGACACCTATACTTTAAATTAAATTTTATACTGTGATATATCTTATTTTATCGCCATGACATGTGAACTTATGTTCAAATTGGGTAGGTATATTTGTTTTTTACATTTTTTGAAAGGCACTATACAAACTATTTTGTCTACTAACGTTGTTAAATTAAATTTTCTATTGTTATATTTTATCTATTTGATATGCGAACTTAGTTTCACTCAAATTGTGTTTCAGGGTATTTGTGTTTTTGAATTGTTTCTTTTCTTTTATTCTTTGAAGTGCTATACATACGAATTTTTTTAACAAACTTTGTCAATAAGATTTGTTTTTTCTTGGACAATAACGTATATGTCTATCTATCTATCTATCAAACCGATTCTGAGATATGCTTTCAAATCAAGAAAAAAATGTAGTCAAACTACTTCCACATAAGTCGGTTGTTTGACAAAAAATTTCATTCAATACGAATCAATTTTGAAAAACGTTTTCAAATCAAGAAAAAAAAATGTTGTCAGACGGTTTTTCTTACATATCATCATAGATACATAACAATATTTATAGTATTGAAAAAGTGTTTCAAGAATAATAAAATGTACACAGACTGTCTTTCAATAAAAAAAAATCCAGTAAGAACTGGATTTTGAATAGAGTGGGGGAGCCTTTAAGTGATTCAGATATTTTTCGAGGGCTGTTGACACTTAATTTTGACGAAACCGCAACAAGTGTTTCGCTAAACAGAAGCTTCCTCAGTTGTGTTCATCATCGATGAATCTGTTTTTAAACAGATTTAAACAGAATAGGAAAGTATCGATCAATTACATCGCATATTAAGAGAAATCACAAAAAAATATACAGTTTCCGTAGGGACCCTCTGATTGATACCTTCATGGCCATGATGAATATGGAAAATAATTATAGGTGATTACCATATTACTTTTTTGTTTGTTACACTAATATTTTAATCGGCTGAAACAGTTTTAGAAACCATATCTTTGCATCGATCAAAATACGCACATTTCACAACAGGTCGTTTCATCAAGTCAATCAATCAACATCGATTAGCTGAAAAATCAACGAGGAAATTGCTCTCATTGCGGGGTAATTACCATTAATCTCTACAAGATCTGTAATTTCACAGGCAGTGAGGTGCTTTCCAGCTCTGCCATCGTAATTGGCAAAAAGGCGGAACATATAATTATATATAATATATTCGTAACTTGAAAGAAGTATATTTTCAGCAGAGCATAATATCTCTGAAAAAAGGCTTTGGCTTTCTACTTCTCCATCTTCATGCAAGAGAAAAGAATAAAGCAATTAATTCCAAAATAAACTCTATACAAAGAAGTGAAGATCATTCAGAGTAGTAACTTTCAGACACGAAGTGAGAGAAAAAAGCTTACTCCAAACAACATCTC
Organism: Leptinotarsa defecta; assembly: GCA_015342085.1. Classification (NCBI taxonomy): domain Eukaryota; kingdom Metazoa; phylum Arthropoda; class Insecta; order Coleoptera; family Chrysomelidae; genus Leptinotarsa; species Leptinotarsa defecta. Next base: position 3,326 of record WOGO01007930.1, read on the forward strand.
TCATATCAACATGGGAATGAGGGAAACAAAAAACACTTTTGAAACAACCACTTTTATATGAACATTGAATTATACTATTCATTTTGCAGTTCAAACATTTGTTATGGAAATTAATCAGATATCATTCACAGGATTGCTATACAATATAGTATACAAAAGAGGTTATTCTCAGTGGTGAGTTAACTTGGGTGTCACACCAACAGGTGGTTCCACTTATGTTTCACTTGCGTTTACGCAGCTATTTTTATCAAGTACTGTTTTTGGTTTTTCACATGTTATCGTCAATTGAGGACCGTCTGCCCGGTACTCACGATGACCAAGAGGCTGAAACAGCTGTATACTGGTGACTTTTAAATTGAAATCAATATGGGAATGATCAGAATAGTACTTATCTATTTATCTCTTGATTTTCATTGATTAATTTCCTTGCACCTTGACTGCATTAACCTTTCTCGAATCAATCAATACATAATGTAAGGTTTCACACCCATGTTGTTTTACTAAAAGTGTTTGTTGTTTGGGAAATGTTATTTTCACAAATAAGGTCAAGTGAAAGGAATTACTAACCTCACTTTCGTAAGTTTCACACGTTTTACAAGTTGTCAAATCAATATTAAAATCAATTTTATCAATTTATTGTAAAGTTCCTGAGGAAAAGCCAATAAAGACTCGAAAGCTTGAACAGAAAATGTTCGTTATTATATAAGTTGGGAAAGTTACTTAAAAATAATAAAGACAAGACATCCAAATTCCATAAATCAGGAGTCTATAAATTAAAGTGTGAAACGTGTCCTAAGGTATATATTGATCAAACTGGAAGAACATTTAGGAGTCGAATCCAGGAACGTCATACGAGCTATGTGAATAAGAAAACAAATCCAACATATTCAAATCATCTTCTAGAAGAAAATCATTTCTTTAACGAAGAGTTCGAAATTTAACACACAGAAAATAGAGATTTGAAACTGAACCATTTGGAAGCAATGGAAATCAATGAAGTTAAAAATTCAAACATTCCAAAGAATGACCAACTATATTTGAATGAATCACCATTATTGAACTTGTTTTCTTAAAATCCGAGAAAGAATTATTATTGATGTAGATGTGACATACCTTAGGTAGAGGTTCAGATATTTTTTGGAGGTAGTCTCAATTATGGTTACCTGTAGTATATAAATATTAATGTAAAAACAATTCGAAGTATTCATACACATGAGAAAGCTACTGAGCTAGCGTAACGTGTTGTGATTATATTTTTTCAAATAAAAGTTTGTGGAGATGAAATCGTGAGGTGTAGTTTTTGGAAATACATATATAGTTGTAAAGACCAAAAAATAACCTGAGGAAATTAAAGACAAACACAATTAATTCACATCACAAATGATATATCATTTGTTTGATTTTGTTTATCAAAAGTTGAAATATAATTCTAAATTTGACTTGAATTCTGTATTTTTGATTTTGTGTTTGAGTTATTATTATTTTTACATATGTTTTTACTTATTATTGTCAACTGCAAAAATTTTTGTATTTTCATAATCAACAAACTCATATAAAGCCAGTCCATAAGATCGTTTAGTGAGTCTGCAGTCATTTTAATATTACGTGATTGTGATGTGAATTGAATTACAAGAAGAATATGCAAAACTATATAAAAGACTAGATTTTTCTTTGTTGCTGAGAGGGGTTTTGATTTTAGAGTCTATAATTTGCTGAAAAATAATTCCATGGAAATCAAAAGATAAATAGATAAATACTATTCTGAATATTTCCATATTGATTTCAATTAAACAGCCACCGAAAGCTATGATATATGTATATACAGCTTTCCTCAATGATGCACTGTTTGGACCTTTGGTGTAGTGATGAATTGTTTTTGTGTTGTGTTGTGGGTTTCAAAACAAGTCATACACTACAGAGCCTTTTGGGAAGTCCAAAAGACAAAGTCGAGAATTCGGAAAAGTCTAGAATTTACGAAATTGAATGTAAGGACTGCGATGTAAAATATTATGGACAGACGAAAAGATCTATTAATGTAAGATATAAGGAACACAGAACACTTCCAGAATGGAGATATTATATTTCGCCGCTTGTCCCCAGACGCCTGAAGCATACATGATGACAGGCTTTAGCATCGTATTGTAGATGGTAATCTTGTTCTTCAAACTCATTTTAGATTTTCTTTTCATCAGAGGGTAACTACTATTTCCGTACTGGACACTCCATTTATATCGTTCTTAATTGTATCACCTATTAGTGTTCATGTACCTCTATGGTCAGGTAGCCAGCTTTTATTAATATTCGTTGTCTCATCTTCTCTAATGAAATTGTCCCTATAATTTTGAATCTATTGCCTCTCTATATATTCGTGGGTGCTAATTTTGGGTACTGTCGAGTATTACTGTGTCTTTGAATGAGATAATGTGGGTAACTTCTTTGTTTACAGCATGTTCGGTCACAGCCGACTTGTCGGTTTGTTCGAGGCGACAGTTTCTCTTGTGCTTGGAGAGACGGATCCTGATACTTCGTTTCGTGGTTCCGATGTAGACCTCCCGCAGCTACACGGGATCTGGTAAACCTCTAGCGTTGCTAGATGTTCTCTAGGGTCCTTCGCTGGCCTGACGCGACCTAAATATTGACGTTGACCTAAATATTGGTTTCACGTCGTGTTTCACTAAGATTCTACCAATCCGGTCCCTGACATTTTTGATATAAGGAAGGAAAGCTTTTCATTTGACTGGCCTAGCTGGGGTTGCTTTGGTGTTCTCTTTTCTGAGTGGTATGGCCCGCTCGATTTCTCTTCCGCTGTACCCATTACGTTTGAATGCATTTTTCAGGTAATTTGATTCTTCAGGCTGACCATCAGGTTCCCGTCATGCTCTCTCAACCAACGTTTTGCTTACTCCTCCCTTTTGTTGTGGCTGGTAGTTCGAATTTTTGTTCGGGCATCTATTTGTGTGCGTTGGTTTTCTGTATACTTGGTGGCCCAGTATACCGTCGCACGTCTGTTCACAAGAACATCCAACTTGGCTGGATTCCCTTGGGTTTCTCGTTCCATTATGAGATCTTTGCTCCAATTCATAATGGCAGTTCGGTTGAGCTAGGATTCAATTGTGACATCTATAACCGGGCCTTGAGGTTTCAATAAGAAACAACTGGAATTTGTTAATTAGGGTTTTTCTTCAAATTTAGCTATGATTCAATGTTTTTTGGGTTTCAAAAATTCAGCACATATCAATGATGAACGATCTTATGGGTTTTTACTGAACGCAAGTATTTCCCATCGTATATAATTATGTATGTATTTGAAATAAGAAACAGCACACATTTATCTATGTCGATATTATCTGTGGTATTCCTAAAAATATGTAGGTTGGGTGATATTCTTATGGAAATGTAATCAATACAACTTTATTATTAAACTTTTTCACGGAATGTGAATTCAGAATCGAATGGATAGGAACTTCAGACCATGTATTTGTTAATATCACCATGATTTAAATATTTTCATTGACATCTATAATGACTATTCCATTCTATTTATAAGACATTTGGAGAACATATTATACCTGAACTTTTTATGTATTGATAACTGAATTAATGAACACCGCTTTATTGGAAGGTTATTTATCAGTTTGTTATTGTTTAAAAATGATACCATATGTCTTAAATTTTCGTTCATTTCATTCAGTCGTGTTACAGTTTTTTAAACATTTTGTTTTAACAAGTTTTATATAAGATGGTTGTAACAAAATTCACATAAGGTTCAAAACCCCATGGGTTGAACATCTCATCAATATGTCTCAAAAGATAAATTTATATGAAGAATGATTGGTTGGATAATAGAATCAATTTTTTTTCAAAAACAATTGTTTTCTTGCCGGCGTTTCGAATTTAATTAAATTCTTCTTCAGGGCTCTGTAACAATGAATTTTCATGAAGATACGTCCCACAAAACTTATACGATAATGAGTTCTTAATTAAATTACTCAGTGATAAGTAGTTTCTTCGTGTTGATAATATTACTATTTTGAAAACCATCAGACATATTAGATACATTAAAACAAATTAAAAACATTGCAACAACCAAATTTTCGAGACGAAATCAATACAGAACGACATAAAACAAACGAATGGTATTATTTGTGATTCCGATAAGGGTGTGTCTGTTTTTCAATCAATGACAGGGTAAATTATTCTGGTAGTTTACTTATCAAATCGAAATATGCAGTATTAAGGCCATCGACATCTCTTCTAGTGTTGACACTATCGCATCTGAGGATATATATCATTTTGCTCAAGAGTCTTTTGGATAAATATGGTTGAACATCTGGAATAGTTGCATGATCAAAAAAAAAAGTGTCCATATTCTTTTTCATGTTCAACAAGGGCTGTGGGGTTTTTCATATTCAGTTTCTTAGAGTATATCATGCGTTCTGAAACTCATGTTTAGAGATATCGTCCGGTTGGACCAATATAGCATTTTTAAAGGCTTCCACAATTCAATTTTTATAATATTTTGAATTGTATTTCTTGTGGTGTTTTTGTTTTTTCTTTCGAAAAGAAATGCTTTCCAACTATATTTTCATTCGAGAAGGCCACTTTAATTTGTTCCCAGTTTATGAAATATATTTTCTACAAATGGAATTTTGTGATATTTGTGTATTTTGGGAAGAAGAACTTTATTTTTAATTATTTTTCTAATGAGGGCTCTAGGGCTCCAACTAATTGGAGATTTTTGTTATGGACTTCAGAATTGGAAATAGCAATTGCTTTTGACTTCATTATTGGTCTGAGACTTCAATATTAAAGGTTCTGTAAAATAAAATTGAGGATGAATGCATGACCAAATTAGGAATTTCTAGGAAGTTCAATGTCTAGAACTATATTCAACCATGCGGACATTTCGAATGATACCTTGAGCAAGTTCCATTTATTTCTAAAGAATAATCAATTTTCCGTTGAGTTATTCATATATTCGTTTTGTCATTCATCAGGTATTTATTCTCTAGTTCTCTACCAATTTAATGTATTCGCCTCGTGAAAGTTACCTCTACGTGAGTTAAGTTTTTTCTAATGGTGCAATATAATCCTAGGCTATAGGTGGCACGATGTTTATGTTCTCATTAGCTATCCTTTCTGAAAATCATGAGAAACGACTCGGAAGGCATTTGAGTTGATCCTACAGTCGATTCAAAATGTTCCTTTCTCCTCTTGTGAGTTTGTAAATCCACAATACGTACCCTTTGAGAAATGAAAACACAATTGGTATTACATCTTTTTCTTTAATTGACTAGAAAATTTCTTGAAAACCAAAATCTTTAATCATACTATCTTAAAATTGAAATTATTGCCATCTCCATTAACTATGCTACCGAAAAGTTTTTAATTTTTTCTTGTTATTGTTGTAATAAAACAGTTTACACTTCTGTACGTTTAAGTTTAAGTTACTAACAGCACCATCGATCTACATTTATAAAATTGTAACATATTTTAAACTCAACATCAAGAGCTTCTCAAAAAATTCTGAGTCTCATGACTATGCTACGAGGCATGGTGACTTATTTAGAAGTATAAAGCACTGTACATCACTTTACGAAAGCAGTCCTAAATATAATGAAATGCGATTTTTCAATCATCTCCCAAGTGATATCAAAAACGAAAAAAATATTAATAAATTCAAAACAAGTTTGAAAAAATATTTAGTGGAGTCCTGCTCTCATGACATTAGTGAATATTTTGCTAATTCCTAGTTTTCTTTTATTTGTTGTTTGCTTGTTTGTATGGACGATATGTTTAAAGTAATATAGTTATATGTTTATCGTATTTATATGTGTATATGTGTACTTATATATGTCTGTCTATATACATTTTATGACTTGTCCCATATCATGTGTATGATCTTAAAGGATGAATAAACATTATTATTATTATTATTATATGCGAATCAAATGTGCCAAGTCACTTGAACACTTTCCGTGAAAATATCCAATGGATACTATCCATAGAAGAGAGACAAATCTCCAACCTTTCTTCGAAGTTCTGGTTCGAAACAGTATTCCATGCTTTTGAGAAGCAGCCTTTGCAATTCCAGCGACATGATTGTGTCATAAACTGTGAGTTGGCTGACCTAATAATTGAATTACAAACAAGAAGGGCGCCAAAAGGGTATATCTAATTAGTTTCACTTACTAGGTTATTCTGTTTGTATAGGCAAAAATGCACTACCCTTCAAATACGTAGGTAGGTGTAATCTAGAGCAGCCGAAAAGGTCTGTTTTACAAAAAAAAAACTGGTAGCATTTTAGTGAAATAACGCACAACTAACTCTCTTAGGACTTCGAAAAATCGAAATTCGTTACTGCATGAAATCAGAACATTAAAACGTCGGTCGTGTATCCCAAATAAATGTATCAAGTGTCACTCACTTTTACGTAAGCGAAGACAACATTGATGACAATCATCCTTGACAAGCAGATAACCCCGAATTGAACAACACGATTATGACTCAGTTGTATTGAAAATAATACCCACCAGTATTGAAAGGGTTTGAAACGCGCCGTCAAGTGACTATTGCAGAAATATCCTTTTCAAAACGACCCTTTATATGCTGCCACTATTTGTCAAGTCCATACGACCGAAATCACACAGACTTTAATTCAAAAAATCCCCCAAAATAGCTTCACACTCGATCGGTAATTCAAATCTGGGAACCAACGAACACACGCGAACAGAATAACATCGACTGCTGGCAGCCGCGACCGCGACCATAGCTCACTGAATGGGACCTAAAACGAGCGACGTTGCCAGTTGCACATCTAATTTTGCCAGAAAACCCTTTGATATTTTGCAAGCAAGGTAATGTTCTGAATGAAATCAGGTGTTACCTTGCGAATCGAGTAAGAAAGCTTATACACCAGTTCTACATACTCAGAGATATTTTAGACTGTAAGTTCTACTTGTAGTTCAAAACTCATTACAATATTAAAATAACAGCCGCTTTCTTTTCGACACTGATCACTTGAACATGAGATGTTTTGTTCACGAATAAAACATGTTTCTTCGAACGATTTTTTGAACATGTTTTGTATTATTGTAATTCCACAAAAGAAGAATATAATTAATTGTTGGCATTGAAAAGGAAATCAGATAACCTAGCATGTGGTCTGAATGCTACTTCCACTTTGTTTTTTCTGAAGAAACCCGCAATTATATTTGTTTTTTTTTTTCAAAATATGTTACCCATTTCTTGATTTCTGGTTGTTTGATCTGAGGGTATATTAATCTGTAAGTGAATTTCCGGCTTTGTTTCCTGACTAACTACTGGATAGTATCTGCGTTGAAACCATTATTATGACCTACTGTGTAATTATATCAATTTCCTTAGCTAAATTGTCTGCAGACAAAGGCAGTGAGGATACTCTGTGTAACATTGAATTGTAGGCTGCTAATTCATGACTGTCTGGATGGAAAGAAAGAAATTTTATTGACCTCAAATTACAATTTCTGTTACATTAGAAAATATCTGCAATAACAAAATTTGCTTAGGTACGTCATACTGAAAAT